>VVHJ01020045.1:2049-13593 GCA_015107715.1 Tylochromis polylepis
CGTTTTCACACCCCCCCCCCCCCCCACTCTATGTAAGAAATCTCTAATTTCCTCAAGGATTAATAAAGTGTTCTGTTTCTAAACATGACTCTGATGATGTCAGTGAGAGTGGATATCACTAATATGAGGACGGCTCTGGCCACGACCCCAAAAAACGGCTGTTCAAACCTTGTGTTTGTGAAAGGCAGCCAATTACAAGAAAGCTGGCTCAAATGAAGGGCGGCCTTAAAGGAAGAGGAGCTAAAACTGCTTGTTTTAAAATCGTGAATCAGACAAAGCTTAGAATCCAAAAATTCAAATAATTGTAAAAATTAGCTTAATAGGATGCATTTATTAATGTGTTACTCTTATTTATTTTGGTTCCAGTGTTTCAGTAACTGTATGGCATTAGGAAGCGGCATAATATAATTCAATACAATATTCTGTCCCACCGTTATCTAGCATTGTTAATGATATGAATTAGGGGAAAAGACCTCAAAGTGCTGCTCTCTACCTCCACTAGGCAGTCTCCAACAAGACCAATTAACAACTTCTTGCCCCTCCTCTCCCTGACCAGCGAGGCATTCTCAGCACGCTGCATGCAGGTGAAGTCGAACATCGCCACATCCCGCTGGCCGGCGTGGTTCTGAGCAAACTGGAGGTCAGGCAGTCTGCCGCCAGTGGAGAAGTCGGCAGCATCATAAGCATAGTTGCACAAAGCCTCATAATCCACATTTGCAGGGGCCAGCAGCTGTTCTGCATCACTATAATCCTGCAGACATAGAGGGAGAAGTGTATCGGATGACTTCTGGCACCTTCTCTTACACAGATGACATGTCTTACACTTGGTTTGCCGCATTAGCTGAGGGGCCAGGCAGCGGAGAAAGAAGAGATGATTGACAGCTTTTAGTGTCTTCACACTGAAGCAGCAGCAGCAGGGCTGTTTCATCTGTCTGGTTTGTTTCTTTTTCTTTACTGGCCAGAGATATAGCTTATGCCAATAAGAATCACACTTTTTTCTCGGTAATAGATGTGTTATTCTCACCTGTTTAATGACCCCTTTCTTTAACAAGCTCTTCTTTTTGGCAGTCATGACAAAGTAGTGGGTGTCGTCTTTGTAGTAGACAATATTCTCCAAATCAATACCTGGAATGGAGAATGGAGAGAGAGAGTATGGTGGGCACAGAAAGAGGAGAGAGAGAGAGAATGGAGGAGAGGTTGAGTGAGGTAAGCTGAAAGCAAAAGCATTTCTGTAGTTTCTTTCAGTGCCATATTTCCCTCAATCGAATGTTTGCGATTCTCTTTTGGTTTACCCAGTTTGAAAATGTGAGAGCATACTGGCATACACAGGGAAAATCAAAGTGGATTAGAATTAAAAAGTCATTCAAATGGGTGTGAGCACAGTAAAATCAGCAATGTTCATACTTTCAGTTGCTCTAAAACGTTTCACTGATACGAAGGTGCAGTAGATACAAATTAGCTCAGGGAACTGGGGCGGGTTGACCCATAGTTAACAATATGACAGGAAATTAGATGAGGATTGAAACGCAGATTAACAGCACTGCTGTGTGTTTCACACTTCACGCTGAACCCGAACCGGCAGTGCGAACATTTATTTCATGCCTTGAGGGTTGCATACAGCAAGGCGCGACAAAGACAAAATAAACTGAAAATAAAAGCACTCGTGTCGTTAGTAAAAAATAGTTTTGGTTCAGTGACTCTACTTCACAATTCAGATTCCCGCTTAGTGAAAGCTGCGGAGTAAAACAAGTTCATCCGAAGCCAACGATTTTCTGTTTTCTTGCTTTAATTTTTAAACATTATACTATAAATAAGAGCAGAAAGCTGCTTCGCTGCAAATTAAGATGTCCTCCTCCTTTCTGCCGAACATCACTGCAGATGTCACAGGGATGCCTACCAGTCTCAGTGAGTAGCTCTTGGAAAAACTTCTGGTTATAGATGCGGGCTACACCGCTGATCTCTTCTACTTGGGTCTCAGCAGCTGTGTGTCTGTTGATGAAATTGGCCGTGATGCCGATCGCTAGTTTTCCTCGCAGCTCTTTATGCTTAAACCCTGAAAGTTTGGGTAAGAAGAAAAACAGGAAACTTAGATGATGAAATGCTACTTTTTGAAAAAGGCTGCTGGGGTAAGTTTGGATTATGTGTAATAACTATGTGTATCAACTAGGCTTGTGAAATTGCTTAGTAGCCCTTGTTGCATCAGTGGGAAATGAAATGATTCAAGCGCGCATAAGTATTTGTCTCACCATCAGGGACAAACCTGCCTCCCCCAGCAGAGATGAAGACATCAAACTGGAAGGCTGCGGCAGGATGAGACCGGGGCTGCAGTTTGGCCATCCAACCTGTCAGAAAGACATCAAACTTTCATGTGTTCTGCACCTCAGTGGATTTCATCACAACTTTACTGCTTTACATGTTGGTGGTCTATGAATATTTCTAGTTTTGAGAAACAACAACAACAGTGGATAAAGCAAGCAAACTTAATAGAGAGGATGATGTGGATGCTTGTTAAACGCACATACCATTTTCTCCTGAGGGCTCAATCAAACCCTGGAACTCCACTCCAGTGTGCACCTCTACTCCGAGGAGAAGTGCCACCTTCAATAGAATCAACTGCAGCTGACGGATGCCTAAAAATATATGTGGGTGTCATGAGAAATGTGTGTGCGGCATAACCAAAATGCTACAAATACTATCAATCGTGCACAGACAAAAAAAAAAAGAAATGGCTGCTAATATTGCAGTTCTCTCTTTAAAAAGTCTTCTATTAATAAAATTCACTAATGTGATGTCTGAAATTTGCTCATGTTGACCTACCAGAACTTAAAGATATTGAAGCCATAAAATATAAATGACAGGAAAAATACAGAAATCGTGAATCTGAGAGGCCACTTTGCTTGATAAGCAACTACTAAGTAAAAAACAACAACTATTTAACAAGGTATTATTTCTGGTCACAAATCCTACCACAATTCACTAGTTTGTGTGTTGTAGTTACATGGTTGAAACTTGAGATTTAGTATTGCATGACACAAAGTATGGAAGCTTCATAAGCAAAGATAAAGCAGTAAGTTTATTTAATTAATTTCAGACTGGCTCAAAACTGTTTTATATACAGACTCTCACTCTCTAATAACTGACTGAGTCACTCACTGATGTGATCCAGAGAGCCAGAGCAGAATTTGCCATAGAACTTTTTGGCTCCGAGCTCGCGGAGGTCATAGATGGTATAGGGCCACAGATGGAGAACATTGTTTCTGGAGAATGTCTCCCGTTTCTCCAGCAACACCACCTGAGCCCCCAGCAGGGACAGTTCAATGGCCACTCTCAGGCCACACGGACCAGCACCCAACACGAGGCACTAGGAGAGAGGAAATCAGCAAACCCTCAGCATGGATGCGATAATAAAAAAAAATAAAATAAAGTAAATAAGCCAGAGAGTGAGGACAAAAGAGAACGATTTTAAGCCCTCTTGTAGGGCAATTAGTATAAAGCCATTTGATGAACGTGAGAATGTCATGAATTATATATAAAGGGCAAACATTTAACAATAATTTAAAGGGAAGAGGAACAAAAAAACCCACAGAGTCACAGCCCACAATCAAATATGAGATCTGAATTGAAATACATTGTGGTTTGATGGTTTTAGTTGTTGATCCGCAAGTGCAGCAAAGGTTCTTAAAAAAACAAACAAAAAACCCCCAGCACTGATCCGTTTAATAATTTTCTTTTGTTATAGTTTTAGGCATAGAATGTTTTCCATAGAAGTAAGGAAAACGCTCTGAAACAGCATTATTATCACAGGCTGATAAATTAAAAAAACAAAAACAACAACGCAGGTTAAATTATGTTCTGACCAAAATAAATGCATTCACCAAACTGCATCGAAAAAAGCATTCAATAAAGGCTGAAGTACAAAAAGTTATAAATGTCAGAAAATGTCAGAAAGTCTTCGTGGACAGCAGTACTAATGGCCTCACCTGATCGATTAATGATCCACATGTTGCAAACGCTCTCGCAAACTTAACCTACTCGAGTCAAATTTTAAATTTCTATAATAACCCCCAACACAAATGGATAAACTTCCTGTACTAATGGAGATTCTGTGACATAATCCAAATCTCTGGAACAGCTACTAGACCTGATTTAACTCTTTTAATGTAGCTGTGATCAAGCTCTATCATGCTAGTAGTAGAACTACAATCTCAACTTCTTACATCAAAAATCTTTCATACCAACCTTTCAAGTCTTTTGAAAATTACAATAAATGATCTTTGGTTGTCTGTACCTTGTTTTTAGTGCAGGCCTTTCCTTGCTGATAATCTTCATGAGAAGCTCTTTTATCAAGCTTGGTCCACAAAGCTTTGGCTTTCCAGTAGTTCAGTCTTTCTTTTAACTTTGTGTAGAAGCTCCTGAAATCCTTCGGATCGATGTCCAGCTGCCTACAGAGCTGAGTGAAATGGTGCTTTACATCCTTACAGGTCTGGGCTTCGACAAAGAGGTCAAACGTAGCATGTGAAGGGTTGACAGGACCTTGGCTCGCCATAGCTGAGGATATCAAGACGACCAGTTCCTTTTGGTCACTGGGTTGGGTAACTGTGAAAGAAGAAGTTATATCGTGACATTAACTCTTCCTACCTGGAGATAACTCGGGATAGGTTTATGTAAATGATCAAACGTTTCCCCGCTGTTTACAGCCTTTGTTGGTTTCATGTCTAGAGGTGGTCCAGTCATGTAAAACTCCTACATGCCTTGTTGTGGGAATTTCCCTCCTCGTGTGCTCTTAATTATAGTCCAAATGTTTGAACACTGATGGGCTTTATGTCACCTGGTTGCCTGAGTCACTACTAACTTCCTCCATGGGGCCTCTGTGGCTCTCTCTATCTTTCTTTTTACAACCAAATAGCCCGCCCATAGCTGATGTGTCATTCTCACATGCAGTCTCAGGAAATGTACTCGCTTGTAAGAAAGAGTACACAGTGTAATAGAAACATATGGCTAAAACACAGTGAGACTATGCCTTCTTCTATATGTTTACATTTCAGTAAACAAATGGGGTGAAAATGAATATGTAATATTAATGAGAATCACATAATCTAAGATTTGTTTTATTATAATCAGCTTATCTGCTTAGTCTTCTGCAAAGTCCATAGATATTTTATAACATGGTAAAATAAAGTAAGGGAAAGGGAAAGGCAGTAGATAAGAAACTCACATGAACAAGCTGGCATTTAAAGCATGGTTTCCTGTGTTTGGTCTGCTGGGAATTCTTTTGTCTTAACCCTGGCAAAATCAAGTTATATACATACATTTCTTTTTAGGACAGACTTTCAGACTACGCATGCTTCATATGGTTCAAACAAAAGTGACCAACAAGCGAAGAGGAAACATAAATCGAATATAACAGAAACAATAATAGCCTAGATTTTGACTTTTGAATAATCTTAGCAATTAAAGAAATATGCCCGTCGATCTCTTTTCAACCTCACAGCTCTGGTTGCAAGTCATGCACAGCTTTGCATGACTAAGGGCCTGTAAGGGTAGGATCTAATTCTAAGAACACGGAAACCACATTTCTGTACTATATTATTGCAGATGTAACAATGAGTACAGCTATAAGTTTTCAACACCATCTCCGCCTAGTCTGCATAGGATGAAGCCTCTAAGCTGTGTGTAGCACAAAACATGCATCAGTGTTAAAAGGGACAGTAAACACTGCTAAACAACACATGTCTCATTATGTAAAATATTTGGTTTAAAATGGGAGCTATGAGCTCACGTATTCTCTGTCAACATTTACCTAATGTTGCCAAAGATTGTTGACTAACCTAGAATTAGTGGCACTCCTAGCAACATGATAGTCTTTTAAGTCAATAGCATCCTCAAGCAACAAATGCACTGTTTAAAAGGTGAATTCTGAAAATTTGCCACAAGTTAACGCTTTCCAAACAGCAAGCTGAAAAATATGCAGATGACACCAAAAGTGTGAGGCTGTCATTTCCTGTTACTATCAGTTATGTGCCATTTGCTGGCTTCAACATTTACGCTTCTCTTCTGTAAAGTTGTCAGCTCTTGCCCTCCACCTGAGAAATAATTTACAGAGACTACACCTGCATGTTTTGCATGATTGCTTGTGTATGCGTGCGAACAAAACAGAATTTAAACTGTTACTAAGGCCAACATTCCTCCCCTCACATTTTACTACAGTTTCCTGAAAATGGACATCAAAACCAGGCAGCTTTTGAGCCCATATGACAAGATGCTAAAACAATAAAAATAAATCACTCCTCTTACTCCGTTTATTGACTTAATGCTTGTTACTGTGCAGGACAGTGTTCCAGTCAGTAAAGGGATATCAAAACCTACTATAAACGTAAAGATAAACAGTTGTGTTGGTGTGTTAGATAAACTTCCACGGAGATGCAAAATACTAGTTTCAACTAAAAAAGCAAAGTGCATATGAAAGAAAAAAAAAACAGCTCTCGTTCAACAAAAATATCTAACGGTATATTTTTACATTAATGTGATATACCTTATACTCGAATGTTTAACTTTTTACATAGCTTAGAAATTTTTATTATTTTTGACCTTTTTTGGATTTTAACTTACTGAGCTCCTTTATTTTCTATTAAGGATTTATTAAACCATTTTGGCTGCTTTGACGCAGGAATTTCCCCAATTACACCTTAAATCATCTTATATACCTTATATGCCATATATATATATATATATATGCATAAAATACTGTATGTGTTTCACTCTCTATGTGTTTACACACCACTCAGTGTTTAATCATTAGTTATTATTAATCTCTGGCTCTCTTTCTCAGCGTGTCTTTTGTCCTGTCTCCCTCCCCTCACCGCCAACCGGTCGTAGCAGATGGCTGCCCCTCCCTGATCCTGGTTCTGTTGAAGGTTTATACCTGTAAAAAAAAAAGGAGATCTTCCTTTCCCACAGTAACCAAGTGCTTATACAATATAAAGTTCATTCAGTTGGCTGTTGTTGTGATTTGGCGCTATATGAATATCAATGAATTGAAGTGAAAAGAATACACAGCTATAGGCTATATATAGCAGACTGCAGAGTCACGTATGACTTGGGTGATTATTCGTCTCCAAGCAGGCTATAAAGTGAGCCAGTTCTCCCATTTAAAAACAGAACAGTTAAGAAGTGTGAGGTACTCTTTGAAGACAAAATAAACTGTCAAATCTAAAAACTGAAAATAGCTCAAACGGCTGACTTGATACTTTCATCTAATTCTCAGGAAGGCTGCTGTTTTTATAACCTGTGGTCATGTTCTTTTTTCTTTTTTTTTTGCCTGCTTAAACATGTGAAACTGCACAGCTGAAACCACAGACATATTTCCTTCTTGTAAGTGTTGCAGTGTTATAAAAGAAAATGTTCTCAAACAGAAAATACAAGTTTAAGAATGGCCACGCTAAGTGCCATCTGTGACAAAGGTAAAACAACAAACAGCCACCATCATCATCATCATCATCTGACTTGTGTTAAGCAATTCTAGGCAAGAAGCAAGGCTTCTCAGCAATGCTGCTCCTGACAGCATGATCAGACAGAAACTAGCAGGACTGAAAGGTAATTTGACCTCATTTCACTCTGCCAGTGGATTGGATTCGAGTGGATTGACCCACCTTATTACACGTGTAAGCTCTGTGCACTTTGTTTGGCAGCAACGCTGTGTTCATCAGGCTGCTGGATGGATCACATTCTCTTGTCCAGCCTGGCAGGTTTTACAGAAGGGCATAAAGGAAGAGAAAGGAGAACGAGCGGTGCCGAGAGGAAACGTGGGGGGAAACAGAGAGATTATTTCCTGAACACGTACCTAGACTTTGTGCTGGCTTTTTTTAAAAAACAAATTTTAATATTTAAGAGCTCACAATCATAGGAAGCTGTTAAGCGAGCAGGAAGGCGTGGCACTGAGTGTGTTCTGCTATGCCAAAGCAGGATGCCGTCCCAACATGTTACTGTATGCAAGCGGCCAGATTGCAAAATACACTCTGATGCCAGGAGAGCTGACTTAAGGTCAGAGAAAATATGGCTTACATAGAGCTGCATAATAAAAACGAAAGCATTTAATCATGTGTTTTATGATGGAAGACAGTTTTAAAAGATACGCTTCAGACAGCAGCACATGATGAGCTACATGATCATCAATAAACTTGAAAACTTACAGAAAGAAGTTGCAGAGAACGAGAGGGGGAGAAAAAAATGAAATACAGACACATTATACAACATTACATTACCAGCTCTCAGGTCGAACAAGAAGCGGGTTTCCGTGAAACTGTATCCATGCTGTCGCTCCCATTTTTTCGTTTTTTTGTTTACAGGTAAGGACTGTGGACTGCCTCACCTGCGCCTCGCGCCCACACTACACTGGTGGAGCCTCTTCCGGGACTTTCTGTAAAGCTACACAGCGCGAGCGCCACGTGATGAGCTGCGAGGCGATGCACCCGGACGGCAAGTTCTGGGACCATAGATCATAGCTAAATATTCATGTTAATACTGCTATGCATAATAATAATAATAATAATAATAACGATAAGCCAGTTGTATTTGGCACCTCTGAAACATGTCATCAGTTGGTTTTACACGTTAAGAAAATGCATGGAGCAACCATATCATGAAAAAATGTTTAATGTCAAAGGAGAACTTTGAATCCATTTATTTAACTTGAATATTTCCATTTTCTGAAACTTTCTACTCCTACGTCCTTCTCTTTTACAAGAGAAACGAAACAAATAAACGGATACTTGAAATTAAATTAATTACAGCTTCTACCATTACTTCATAATGGTACGCATAATGTAGATTACATAGTCCCCCATATGTAAAATAAATGTATTGTGTGTCCTAGTAAATTCGTACTAATACTCGAAAGATCCCCTGTTTGAGACCGGAAAGAGACATAGGCCTAAATCCCTTGGAGACTGCGACAGGAAGGGCACCGGGCGTGTATTTGAAATATGCATATTCATTCAGTGTGTATAAGGGAGCAGCCGAATGAAGCTTCTTGTGCTATAGCTATCAAAATCTTTTTCAAATTAATATGGTCTATATGAGTGCAAATGGTTGTCTGACTCTCTGTGTTAGCCCTGCATCTGATTAGCGACCTGTCCAGGGTGTACCCTGCCTCTCACCCTGTAGTAACTGTGATAGACTCCAGTTTGGTATTTAGTATGACACCTTTATTCTTTAACACGCCTGAACTCTCTCAGGCAAGCATTCTTGTTTCTTTAAGTAGTCTTCAGGAATAGTTCTCTAGGCTTCTTGAAGAACATTCAAAGTTCATCCATGAATGCTGGCTCCCTTTTGTTTTGTTCTCTATCAAGATGACCCCACAATGATTGCGTAGTGTTGAGGTTTGAGCTCTGTGGAGGCCAATCAATGGCTGATAATTTTCCATTATTTGTTCTTGCGTCCAGGTATGCTTTTACTAGACTAGGATTGTGCTTGGGATCATTTTCCAGCTGAAACAATGACGCCACTGCCAATCAGACCGGATGGTATTGCATGGTTTGTTTTGCATTCATATTTCCAACAGTTCCAACAGTTTTGCGAAGATCCCCAACCCCGTCGGTTGAAATGCATCTCTAAAACATGTTTTACAGATGGCTGTAGACGCTCACTGTTGTACCTCTCCCATCACAACATTTGAATGTGTTCTTCAGAGCCATCCTTCCAAAAAGACCATTTTTGATGAGGATTCAGAGGACAGTTGATGGAACCACTGAAGGGCCAAATGCATATCTCAGGTCCAGTGTCAGTTCTTTGCTGGGACTTTTCCTGTTTCTTAAAGACATGACCTTTAGATACTGTTCACCTTTTGTAAATAGTTTTTAGTCCTTCCTTTTCTGTTGTTTCCAAAAGACACACTGTACACCATACTGAGATATGCCAAGTTTTTGGCTAATAGCTCTTTAGGAAATACCTTGCCGGCTCAAAAAATACAATTTTATGCCTGTCAAACTGTATTATCTTTGATATTTTTTTCATTGATTCAATTAAACAAATGGGAACAGGTTACGTGCTCTTGTGACAGGCAGATTGTATCTTTAGGCATTTTGTTACTATCTAAAATTGGTTCGCTGCCAAGTTGTTGTGTGCAGACACAATACCGGTTCATCCCGTGAGTTAGGTGTCTTTTTTAGGCTTGAATGATTCAGCTCATTGTTAAGTGGCATAATAAACAAAAACCATAACTCTTAAAATAGTCAGGTACAATGACTAGACTGAAAATGAGTGAAAAAGCAGACAATAGCCAAAGAAAAACTTTGTCAGACCCTTAGAAAACCTGAAGAACTATTGCTCGAAAGCACTTTCAAAAATTAAGAAAAATTCTGGCTCCTTGGAAACGAAATATGAAGAAATGAAGGGTTGATTCAAGACTTTTGCATAGTACTGTAATTAGGCTATTTATCTGTAGGTAAAATTTTTGTTGCATGCCACTATAAATATGCTTTCAAATCTTTTGCTAGGTCAATGGAAGCTCACCTTTGTGTCTTAGAACAGGATAATCAAGTATTTTGTTTATATTACTGCTTTTTTTTTCCCAAAGAAGTATTTGTTCAGTTAATAAACAAGAGCGTGTGTCATAGGCAGTATACAAATTTTATTCAAATTTGAACAGTAATCAGTAGGATTTCACAAAGAGTTATTTATGTGAAAATTCCCATTGGATAGAGTAGAAAAACAGTATATATAGGAATATCACTGATTTAAAAAATATCTGCATAGCCAGAAAGGAGACCCACAGAACCCCACAGGAAATGTCCTTGGCTTATTAGCAAGGCTGCATACTGACTATATGATCTTTTTCATGCACTTTATCCATATTTTTGCTCAAAACATTCAATGAGACAGCAGGAAAAGGGAACAATGCAAACAACCCAACTACACCTGCAGGCCACTGCATTCTTTGTCCGTAGGCAACACAGCAGATGTAACACAGATATCGAGCTCCTATTCACGGCAGCTGCATCATCTTTTTGTGTGGAGTTACTCAGTCTTAACCAGTAGTGCTTTGGGAAATCCCGGCTGGAGAGCCCACTCGAGGAAAAACAGAAGGTG
Source organism: Tylochromis polylepis (assembly GCA_015107715.1). Lineage (NCBI taxonomy): Eukaryota > Metazoa > Chordata > Actinopteri > Cichliformes > Cichlidae > Tylochromis > Tylochromis polylepis. Next base: position 13,135 of record VVHJ01020045.1, read on the forward strand.
GCAGCACAACACTGTCGAACAGATTCATAAAAGCAATATGTCAGATAAGAATGACACGTGATTACCTGCAAATTTCTCAGCCTCTATAGCAGCATCAGAATGATCTAAAGTTCATCATGATGTAAACATTGTGGTATTGATTGTATTATGGGAAGCATCGATGCTGGTAGATTATCAGTATGTGACGAGAAACAATTGGCACGTTACTGTTCAACTGAGAAAGGTTTCACAGAAATACGTGCACAAAGAAACACACCTGTGCTCAAAAGTGTTGCAACCATGATTAATCTTATACTGTAAGATGTTATTTAACCCATAAAAGTGCCAGAAAGCAAAATAAACAATTGGGTTATTCTTTAAAGTAATAAATTATAAAGATATATACAAATATTATCATTAAGAGTATTTACAATTAGGTTTCAAGAAGCCAATTTTTTTTTTTTTTTTTTCGCTTTTCCT
>VVHJ01020045.1:15853-28852 GCA_015107715.1 Tylochromis polylepis
TATATAAGCATATATATATATATATATATATATATATATATATGAGAAAACCCTATCAGAAACCCATTATTCTCTAGTGCCATGATATTCCAGGACTGGAAGGCTGAAACACAACCGCAAATCAATGAGATTGATACAATGATGCTTTGGTAGCAAGCCAAAAAAAAATGTCAAAATAAATATAAAATAAGAGTGACTCTTGATGGACTAGGTAGGTGGGCTAACTGACACAGATGACCACTTTCAGGAATCTGGTTAGGGCTAGTACTATTAAGGATGAGCAAGTGGGAGTTTTCCATTCTTAAGAAGAGATCAAAATCAGCCTCCCAAGTATGTTGCTGGATCTTCCAAACAGCTGCACATTAAGAAGTTTGCACCACTCTAAAAAGCAATTTTATCTATGCTTGACAATATTCTATAGCACACAGTTAGGTCCGTAAATATTTGGACAGAGACAACTTTTTTTTCTAATTTTGGTTCTGTACATTACCACAATTAATTTTAAATGAAAACTCAGATCCAGTTGAAGTGCAGACTTGGGTTGAATAAAAAGACTGCATAAAAATGTGAGGAACTAAAGCATTTTTAACACAATCCCTTCATTTCATGGGCTCAAAAGTAATTGGACAAATTAAATAACTGAAAATAAAATGTTCATTTTTAATACTTGGTTGAAAACCCTTTGCTGGCAATGACAGCCTGAAGTCTTGAACTCGTGGACATCACTTGCTGCTGGGTTTCCTCCTTTTTAATGCTCTGCCAGGCCTTTACTGCAGCGGCTTTCAGTTGCTGTTTGCTTGTGGCCCTTTCTGTTTGAAGTTTAGTCTTCAACAAATGAAATGCATCCTCAATTGGGTTAACACCAGGTGACTGACTTGGCCATTAAATGACTTAGCATGGAAAAAAGTGCTTGTGCGAATGGGTGTGAATGGGTGAATGAGGCAAGTTGTGTAAAGCGCTTTGAGTGCTCAGACAGAGTAGAAAGGCGCTATATAAGAACCAGTAAATTTACTATTTGCCATTTAAGAATATTCCACTTCTTTGCTATAATAAACTCCTGGGTTGCTTTGGCTGTATGTTTTGGGTCATTCTCCATTTGTATTATGAAACACCGCCCAATCAATTTGACTGCATGTAGTTGGACCGAACTTTAAACCCTAGTACTCCACTGACTAGATAGGCAACAAAGGCCTCAGATATGACCCATATATGACTTCAATCACATCATAAACAAATGCAGGCTTTCCCCATTCTTTAACAGCATTTTGAAGGCTGTGGCTGGTCCTTCAGCAAAAACTGACTATGAAGAGACCACGAAACTGACATACTTCATAAACAGAAGGCCTCCTGAGAGTTACTAAAAAAGATGACCTTTTTTAAAAAAGGGGGTTGTGAATGTTTTTGAAAAGTCAGAAATGTTACAGTTACCAAATTTAGGAAATGTACAGTCTGTGTAGGTTCTGAGTCATCCAGGTCACATGACCAATAGTGGGTTAATGATCCTCAGAACCACCTCCAAAGGGGACAGCCACATACTATGGGTTTATAATCTGGGATTATCTGTCCACTAGTTGTTTTAGAGCTCAAGAAATAAACAAGTGAGCTTTAGGATTGTTTTTTTTTTTGTTATCTAGTCTCTCATGAGTAAAAAAACAACAACATACCTTTCCTTTAAGTAATTCAGTTTTGAGGTTCAAATTCCTTCAACCATAGTAAAGCCTTAAACAAAATTATCTATACTTGCCTGGGTATGGGACTCGGCCTTTAGTAGCCAGTTCAGTCAGTAGGATCCCAAATGACCATACATCTGATTTAATGGTGAAGCGGCCATACAGCGCAGCCTCAGGTCCTGTCCACTTGATGGGAAACTTGGCACCTGCAAGAGAACAAGTTTATTAGGAGGCTAAAATTAGATCATTGTAAACAGGCTGAAACAAAAACCCAACTTGCAGAGCTTCCTGCTGTTCAACAGCTGTGAACATCACAAAATCACTGATTCCATACACAAAAGTGAAGGAACAAAATCCAGATAGTTATGTGATGCCTTTGAAATACTCTACATTTGGCCTCGTGTTAGAAAAAAAAAAAAGGAGAGAGGCTACTGTGCCACATGGAGAAACAGCGTGAGAAAATAAATACTGTAATTTTTACCCTTTTACCTTTACCTTGCCTGGCAGTATATTCGTTATCCTCTATGAGGCGAGCCAAACCAAAGTCAGCCACTTTGCAAACCAGGTTATCTCCCACCAGGATGTTAGCAGCCCTTAGATCACGGTGCACATAGTTCATCCTCTCTACATAAGCCATCCCCGAAGCAATCTGTGAAAGGGGCAAATCTCTATTTTACAACAGACAAGCATCAAACAATCAAACAATAGAACATGTGATGGCAAACTGTTTGCACTGACCTGTGCGGCCATGTCCACCAGCTGGGGAAGGCGAAGCATCTTACCCATGTCCCCTTTCAGAAAGTCCAGTAGACTACCTGTTAGTAGGGACGCATAGTGCAGATTAGAATAAGTTAATCACCACTGAGGCTATATAATTCCTGAAATTCATTTTAAATTTTGAAAAAAAAAAAAAATGTATGCATAAATGATGGCGTATCTATAAATAAATTCACTGTCTAGAACGTTCTTTTTTCCCAGGCAGTAAACACATCATAGTTTAACTCCATTTTTGACCGTTTCTGCTTTCTAGCCTTTTTTAAGACTCAATTAAACATGTGTCCACCTTTTAATTAGACTTAGAAATATGATTCTGATGAGTCATAATCAAATAATATTTTAAGTACAACATATTTTTATTATTATTTACATTTGCAAATGAAAAATGCACTTTGAAAATATTTCGATGTGACAGAGTGAGAACCCCATGCTGACCTTGGCCCATGTACTCTGTGACGATGTAAATCGGCTCCTCAGACACCACAGCGTAAAGCTGAACCAGCTTTTCATGTCTCAGTTTCTTCATGACCTGAGCCTCCTGCAGGAAGGCCTCCGGGGACATGGTGCCGGGCTTCAGGGTCTTGATCGCCACCTGCGTTGTGCCGTTCCATGTTCCTGATTAAAAACAAATGTTATGAGTATAACGTTAGTATTGATTGTTAGAACTCAAACAATTTAACTCCAGGTTTCCCCCATTAAAACTGAACTCATTTAACCTTTAAAATAATTTTCTCATGTCCTCTGGACAGTCTTGTATATGGTTGCTTTTTTTAAATGTCGCTCCATGACCACCCTTTTCTGACCTCCAAGAAACAATACATTTCTGCTTAAAAACTAATTGCTAGCAGTTTCCAGCTATGGATGGGATATGGATTTTTTTCCATTTAAGATTCCATTATTTCTAAGCTTGAACACAGCACAAAAGTCAGGAGCTCAAGCAAATGGAAGACTACTTTTTTTCCCCCCACTATGAATTTGCCCCAAAGGGTAAGAAAAATCACTGCTGATTTCTACTGTAATGCCTTAAGGCAGGGGTAGGCAACTCCAGGCCTCAAGGGCCGGTGTCCTGCAGGTTTTAGATGTGACCTTGATCCAACACAGCTGATTCAACCTCCTCAACATGTTTTGAAGTTCTCCAGAGGCCTGGTAATGAACTAATCATTTGATTTAGGTGTGTTGACCCAGGGTGAGATCTAAAACCTGCAGGACACCGGCACTTGAGGCCTGGAGTTGCCTACCCCTGCCTTAAGGCATTTGTGGGAGGACATTCAGCAGGTATGACCTGAACAGTCGGGTGTGCCTTCGTGCTGCTGTGCACTGAAAACACAAGAGCTTTGTGGTCGCACTAACACCAACCTCCATTACACTTAATTTGCCTCCCTGTCAGTTTATCCACTTTCCCAAAGTGAAATTCAAACTGACAGGTTGTTGTTTTCATACACTGGAGAAGATTCATTGCACACTGTAGTGGAAAAAATGCATAGTGACAGAAATGAAGATCTGCTGAACAATTTGAAAAGAAGCAGCCACGCTGAAAGTGTCCCAGAAGTGACGTCGGCATATCAGCATATTTGAAGGGCATATTGGCCAAGTTTCTATAAGATTTGGCATTTTATTTTCACTGGCCTCGTCTTCTTTGCTCAAACCCTGGAGCTGAAATTCAAAGCAATGGATTCTCAAAAGTACTAGTAGATCACAAAAGCTAGAAGTAACACAGCTCATGTCAGTTTTTCATTAATTCTACTTCACTTTCAATATTTGGCACATCAACAGTGATCATACAATAATATTCTAATCAGGGTCAGCTATCAGTTGCAACAGTAATAGTTATAACTGTGCAATTTTTCAGTTATGCAGGGCTAAAATATTTTATGCACTGTGGTCTTACAATAGCTGTCACCAGAGAAAATAATTGAAGATCCATTCAAGAAATAAAGCACGACTTACCCATCCAGACTTCTCCGAAGCAGCCCTGTCCAAGCTTTATGTCAAGACGGAGAGACTCTCTCGGGATCTCCCAGGCGTCCTTTGCTAAGCCCTGAGTCTGAGGCTTCAGCACAGGACATATGTCTGTTAGGCTGTGACACAATCCATCAGCATGCTCTGGGGAGGGAAGATGGTGAGGCTGGTCAGTGGTAAAGCAGATAATGTGCAGGAAACACAGGAACAGTTTAACTAAAAGAATAAGTGAATGAATTTTCAAGCCGCTTCACTCATTTGTGTTGAGGGGAAGCTAAAAAGCATTTCGTCTGCACTGAACTCACTGCGGTAATGATTGACAAGCTGCTGTAGGGAGTTGAACTGGGTGCGTGATGTGATGTAGAAGCCTCCACTGTCCAGCTTCCTGATCTTGTAGTGCTTCACATTTAACCCTTTTGTGTTGTCATAATCCAATACAGACAGACAGTAGGCACCTGGGGGAAAATGATGACAAATTAACACAAAGTAGCAAAGTAGAAGCATTGACAGGTCATCTTCAACATGAAATCACAAATACTATAATGATGTTAGATTTTCTTTTTCCTTTTTTAAATCACCTGGTAGAAAGTAACAGAACAGTTGACATTCAGAATGAAGAGTAATTGGATTCAATTTTTGTGGGCAGTGTGTTCATTGCAACACCAGAGGGCAGTGCTGGCCAACGAAGAACCAGTCTGAATCACAGATTGGCCCAAGGCAATGCCTAGCCTTTCTCTTTATGTTTGAACTGGGCAATATGGCCTGTGGTTGTACAGCCTCAGCTCCACAATGACCTAATTCTGTCTAACTCACTCACCCAGTATTTCCCCTCTGCTCCTGCTCACCCACCTACTCCCTTCTGCCTATCTCTCCCTACCTTCAATCTTTTCTCTGTCTACCCAGATTCTATATATCTGCTCCATAACAGTAATCCTGTAATGTACCAGTGTGTACACACAACACACACACACACAACTGACTGAGCCCAAAGAGACTATTTTACTGCTGCAGCAGCAGCAGCATCAGAGTAGCTGCCTATCAGAACTCTCTCTCTAGACTAGAGTCCCACAGGCATCACATCCAACCTTTTCCCATCTGCCTGATTTGTTTCTCTTCTGTACCCACGTTGCCACATGACTGACATGACACAGCGGGGAGCACAGTGAGCAGCAGGGAAGCTTGCCTTACTGTAGAAAGAATTTGGTTTCTTCTCCTTGGTGCCTTTTTAGTCTGATATGTCACAGAATACAAAATTCATTTTGAAATCTGAACATTTTGTAAATTCATAGAAAGATACATGAAGAGGTGTAAAAATAACTGCACACTCTGTGTTTCTGAGATAAAAAAAAAAAAAAAACAGTTCCCTGGGTAGACCAGTTTAAAAATTAAAATCTACATGCCCAGGCCCTTAAAGTTTTACATGTACAATTTTACTTTCTCATACTCTGTCATAAAGGAAAACTTCTGAGAAACCCGAGGGCCGTTGTTTGAAGTATATCAGAAGTCATTGATTCAGAAGTAGTTTTGTTCAATAGGGATGAGTGTGGTTTGAAAAAACACTTTTTAAAATCAGAAAAAAACAATGACAGATCCTAAGAAAATTGAATCTTCTTGTAATATAGGCGTGCTTTTAATGTCTTCACACAAACTACATATACACAGCTTACACGCCTGAAACACCACAAGTAGACTAAAAACTGCACTGTAAACTAACAGATGTTGACAATAGAGGTCCAGTGAGAAACTTTATTACAGCACATTAAATATTATTATTATGTGCATCTGTGGGTTTTTTTCCCAATTCAATACCCTTTTTTTTCACAATATATATATAAAAAAAAAAAAAAAAGAATCCAACACTGATGTATATCTACATGCAAATCATATCCCTGCCTCACCGTGTGTTGTATGCCATCTTTAAAACGCTGTGTTGTGGATGAGTTAGTGGGAAGATCAGCTAAATCAGTAGGATAACACATGATCTCTTGATTCTCGCTTGTAGTGAATTATCTTTGATCAGTTTCTTACAATTTCCACAAGCAATAATGTTTTAACCGATTAAGGGATCAGTTTGTACACAAATTACAATCTAAGAAGGATATCTAGGTGATGTTTAAATACGATGGAGGGCGAGTAAGGAAAGTAATGTTGTGGTTGCTGGCACAACTTTCATTTTTAGAACAACCAAGACTAGATATGTTTAACGAACAGTCTGATGATCAACGCCACAATAGTAGTTACAGGCAATTTCTTATTAGAGAACAAATTAACGAAGTCATTCAGATACTTCACAGTTTTCCCAGTTTCAGTTGTGATTCAACTTACCCTTGGTGGTTTCACTCTCTCGCACCAGGAAAGTCCCTCTCCTGTTCTCTAAGCTCAGCAGCAGCCTCTCGGAATCGCGGCGTGTGATTTTGCCAAAGTACCACCTGGTCGAGGTCAAGACACGACACATGGAACACAAGGGAGCAGATTGGTGAGGGGAAAGGAGATATGAGCGGGAGAAAGAGAGGGAATGGGAAATCAAGGCTGAACTCGCTTATAGTCTCAGAAGGTTTAGGTTATTCCAGATGCAGTGCATACTAGTGCCTACAGTGCAACAGCCGCTTACCTGGACTCTAGAGCCAGTTTGAGATGACTGATGGAGAAAGAGGCAAAGGTGAGAAACGAAGTTGTTACAAAAAAGTTAGTTTGTGAGTTTTATTGTAAGCAAGCAGGCTAGCATGAGAGGTTTAGCAGAGAAAGTGGTTACTGAACTACAGCGAGTTAAATGGATAGTTTAAGATTTCGGTGTATTGACTTTCATCCCAGCAAGATCAAGTCAGTATTACATTACAAAGACTCTCACTTAGTTTAGCTTACCTTAAAGACTGGTAACAGAGACAAATACAGTCAAAAGGTAACAAAGTTCACTTGCCAGCAAGCCCAATTTTTTTATACTCTTTCTAGTCCTTTTGCTAAGTTATTACTACTTTCGTAGCCTCATAGTGAGCTTTAAATGGGATCTATGACACTAATTTCCAGGATTCTTGGACTTAACTAGACTATCTTTGCATGTTTCACAGATCAGTTCCTGCAATGTTTTAAATCAGGCCCTGAATGGCTGCCCCTTACAAACTGAAGGGCTGAACAGCAGGTGAGTGGTGCTTTTGCCCTCACAGCCAGAGCTGCGTGCCTGAGATGACCATATAATGGACATTCACCTTTATACAGAGCACAGAGTATAACAGACTGTCTGAAATCAAGTATTTAGAAGCCTAAGCTTTTGGCTGAAGTATTATTTTCCACATACACTGACCTCATTACTTCAAACTTGAGGCATAATACGCAGCAGTAGTCCCTTTTAAATGGTTAGGTTTATGTATTTCACTACTTTTAGTGCGACCCCTGGCTAACCGTTTTTCCTAGTATTTACGCAAAGCTAAGTGAACTCGCTGTAGCTTTGGTGCTAATTTTACATAGCTATCAGCAAAAAAATTAAAATAAAATTACTTCCCAAAATGTAAAACCATTCCTTTAAGAACAAATTTCTAATTCACAATAAAAGTATTAAGACTGAAAGATCCAAAGAATACAAAGTTTGAGGGTTAATGTTTCCATGCGCTTGGTGAAAGACAAGTGTCACATCGAGAGAGAGGGAGAGAAAAAAATAAAGGGGTTTACTCTTCTGCTTGGATGGAGTCAGATGGAGCCACATAATTGCTGGGGATATAACCGCTCTCTCCGGTGGTCAGGGAGCGCGCCATCCACCAGTCCCCTTCTCTGCACAGATGAAACGATAACACACAGCTTTACCAAGGCTCATCACAAGTCCAAAACACAAATGTGAATTTTAGGGCTGTTTATCAAGTGTCTCAGACCAGAAATGAAAGGATAGAGTTTGTTTTGTAATTTTAGCAACAGCTGTAATATTTAAGCTCTTGGCTCTTGGAGAAGCTTGATGAATGTCAGCCCAGGTTCATTTGCTGTTATGTAATTACTAGGGTTGGGAATCGCTGTAACTAACAAAATGATAGTATCATAATTTACTGCGCACACCAGCAAACACGATCTATGCGTCTACAATACATCCTGATTTCTGTAAGTGAGGAAGAGATATCCCTGAAATGACAAAATGCAGCAATTATGTGCACCAATGTGGTGTCAGTGTGGGTCTGCATTATCATCCTTATTCAATTAATGCTATTATATAATAACGTGTCAGTTCAGTTAATTAGTTCTCCGATTTGCTTTCCCCCGGCTAGTTTCCCCTCTGAGAGTTTCTTCTCCATCAACACATGTTAGTTAACTTCTGTTCCCTTCACCCTCTTTCATTTGATAGGATCCACAATTAGATGTGGTAAATGAAGCAGTGATTCTGGTAAGTCATGACATATAACAACAGGGGATGATATTCATATTATTCCCATCCCTAGTAATTATAGAAACATATGGATATGGCAAAAGGCAGGCTGATGGTGCATGAAGGCTACACTTTACGAGGGGCTGAGCTGCCGAAGCTTTGCAGCACTATTTTCACAAGTCGAATTTTAAAGCAATATGTTAATTCGCTTTGATTATTTGCCTCCCATTGATAGTGCTGCAAGGCTTTCAACCAACTGCTACGGGGCAAGGGCAGAGGCATCAGTTTCACAATGCGCAACTACACACATGCTCCATGTGATACAAAGAACAGAGGCTCACAAATGGCTGGTTTAAACACAGTTGTAGAGAATCTTCACAAACCTGCAGTTCACCTTCCTCCTATCAAAATGTGATGGTTTGTGAAGGAGAAATGGGATAGAGAGATGAAATGGTGAAAAAGAAGGGCGTTGGAGAAATACAGAGAGCATGTTATGAGCTGTGGCAGAATAGCAAAGTACACAGAACAAACAGACTTCAGCATAGCACATATGATAAAGCTTTGAACCTAAACTACTTGAACTACTGTGTATTGAATGAGGCACAGTAATGAGGCCAGGGAGAGAGAAAAAAAAAAGCAGAGGGCAGAATGTGATCTTGACAAAAGCCCGTTGGCTCACTATGCATAGTTTTACTAATCCAGTGAACCTGACCAAACAGAAAACTAGGACAAGCCTATCTGACACTTACATTACCAAGTCTTGGACTTGGTTCGAGGATTCTTAGTATACTTGACCCAATAATGAGCCAGGTCTTTGGCTTAGCGGGTCAATGATAATCCACCATTGTTCCAAACTGCCTTCTTGGTCAGTAATTTGTTGGTGGGCAGGCAGCACTGGGGGTGCATGACTACACTATATGGTTCACTGCATATCTATTGAGCCAAAGAGCAAGCCTGTACTTAGATAAAAAAAAAAAACTAAAACAAAGTATAGGCTTAAACAGCTAGGACTTCGTTATTTAAGCGGATCTTACATTAAGTCTACTTCTTAGGAATAACCAATTAAAATAGCAATATCCTTACTGAGGTGGACTGAGCAGTGAGATGAATCAGGCAAAATTCATGTGGAAATGTCTCACTTGACTGTAATGACAGAAGTCTTCAGTAGACAAGTGGCATCAATTTTGGAGTGCACAGCAGCCAGACAGTGAGTAATAACTTATGCCTTTACACTGTACAGCTTGTGCATGAAAAAAGTGTTCTTCGGCTATTCTTGAATTTACCAGGGTGCAAGTGACGACAGAGGAGAAGGAGTGTGAATGTTTTCCTTACGTATTGTTTACTATCTGGAGCCGTTCACCCTTCCTAAAAGACAGATCTGTGGCTGTTCGAGATTCATAATCGTATAATGCCACGAAGGTCGTCACGCCTCCTGTAAGAAGACAGTTTGGGTTTTGACAAAGTGGAGCATACAGAGTGTACTGTTTAAATAACCAGCACAACAAGGCGGTAATTGTAAAACTGAAAGCTCTCAGCAAATGTTCTCACCTGCTCGTGTTATGCAGTTTGAAGAGGTGACACTGTTATTGTCCACTCCTCCAAAGAGCGCTAGCTCTGCATTATTAGCCATCGACTGATTCCCACTGAGACCTGCATCCACAGTGGGGCTGCGGTTTGGTGTTAAGGATTGTTGAGTGGAGTTGAGGTGGTGGCCGCCAGCCCCTCCACCTGAGCTGAGGTTGCCATCGAGGCTGCGTGTTCGCTGGCCTACATCCTTGGACTTGCTCTTGGATCCCCCCATAGCCAAGGCCTGTTGTGCATTCAAAGACAGAGAAAAGTCTGTGAGACAGCAGATTAAGAATGAACTTAATTCAAACTGAATTTCCAGGCACTGTAATAGAAAAATTACACTATAATTTGGCATCAGATGGACTTGCTTTCTTATGTAATTTTCTTAGAATACATTCTCTGGAAAAATTCCTCTGACTGCCACAAAGCCAGATGCAGAAACCAGAGACGGACCGGAGACTACTATTAAACCCACAGAGACACGGTGTCACACAGACCACATGAAGCAAAACATCTCCAGCAGACGCTGGAGCAGCTGCCACTCTTCGGTTTCAACACAGACACGAGATCCACTTTACCCCACTCCCACCAGCAGCATGAACACAGACAGCAGTTATGTCACACATGCAAGCATGAACATGTGTCAGAAATAGAAAAATTCCAGAGAAAGGCTGAAGCATTTTGAGGTGGCATTCCCATTGCCTCCATTCCCCAAAATGTATTCACGTTCATGTCTTGTTGAGGGGGAATGAAAAAGCCCTTCGTTTCAACAGCAGTGCTGACAAAGTAAATGATCGACGGAAGATTGGTAAACATCAATTATGGTAATAATTTAGAACCATTACGTGAGTGTGGCTAAAGTAATGCCCACATTCAGTAGTTTTTGCATTTAAATGTGAGGATTTACAGCATTGAGTCACTGGAAATTCGGCTGCAGAATATTGAGCGGGCAAGTTTGAGCGCTGACAGTTGTGATGAGAATTTTTCACTACCTTTAAAAAAAGAAAAAATAAATATAAAAAAAAAATAAACACAAATGGTTTTCTTTTAGCTGGAGCAAGCTGTAGGTGAAACATTATTACCCATAATGTTTTTGCATTGAATGTGTTAGTAAGTCCACTATACAGTTATCTCTTTAGCCCCCTCTCTAGCTGCTAAATACTGCACTATGTTCACCAACGTTCTGCTCACTTTGGTGCACATTAAGTTAATCAAAGCATGTTTGCTTTAAGCAGCGTCCTGCTGTTTTCGGAAACGAGACCTGTGGGCATGTCAGAGTTGTAAAAGCTGTTACCAGGAAAAAAAACAAATGCACAATAGAGCTGACTCAGATGATAATTTTCTGATTGATTGATTCTTTAATTTAAAACCCGCCCACACACAAAGTGTACACACGAACCATTTTTAGTTGCAAACTTATTTTGTACACCACAACAGTGTTTATCCTAACCCAGTATGGCCCTGTGAGGTGTAGCTATGCGTGTAAGCCTGCAAATACTAAATGCAATGACATATCACAACAGGAGATGATATCGCTATTTAGCAAGTCGGATAAGCTGACGACTTGATAAAGTAAAATGTCCATTATGTTCAAGAAAACTGAACAATTACCAAAACAAACAAACAAACAAACAAATAAATAAATAATACTGTCATTACAATGCAGGTGGGCTTCCTCTGGCCCTCGGACTGCTTTGGGGGCCACCATGCTGCACAGGCTAATTTGAACAACACAGAAATGGATAACTAACTCTGAACAGCCAGTCACCAGTTATAACTGATCAATTTGTGATGATTTTTGGTAAAACGATGAACTAGTGCATCTTACATTTAGCAGCTCATTCATCAGTGTCGACGGTGCTGAAGTTGTCAGTAATATAGAAAAAAAAACTGAGAAACTGCACTAAGAAAATGAGAACAGACCAAACATGAGGAGTCCAGTTTTGGATTGCTGCTTAGTTTTCATTTCTGAAGCTCCCCCACCTGAGGAGGTTTCATGAACCTTTCCCTCCACTAAACCACAGCTTAGTGCAGGGAAATCCTTACACTAAGCCCAGAATAATTTAAGGACTACTATCATGGATAGACATAGCCACAGGAGATCTGCTAAGAAATTGTAATTTAGAAAAGACACTAAGGTGGGATGGCTTGGAAACACTTCTGATAAGCAGATAAGGGTTAAAGTGCATTTGGACAGTGTCAAGTTATTTGGCCTGCCTGACCTTTGTTATTTAGGTGGCTGTGAATCTGCTCAACTCAGCCAATACACCGCCTACTGTTGTTAACAAGCAAATGCAAAAACAAAGCCAGCTACAAAACGTTGGCCAGTCAAAGCTATGATTGTATGACATATGGTGGAAAATATCTTACTATAAAAGGACTCCGTTCACTATGCAAGATGAGGAAATGAAGTTGCAGAGCTGGTTCTTGTCTCTTATTTTGCTCCTCTGCCAGGAGAGGAGACGCAGAGGCAACAAAAGGAGATATGGAAGTTATTTCTGTGTTTGTATTCAGTTTAGAAGATGGCCGTGAACAAATGTGTAGGTGCACATATGAGCTCATCCAGAGAAGATTTAATACAAATAAATATTTAAAAGAACTGTAACGAGAAAAATGAAAGGGAGGGGGAACATAACATGGGGTTGATTTTTTTTTTTTTTTGGGGGGGGGGGGTATTTTACA
>VVHJ01020050.1:1945-13528 GCA_015107715.1 Tylochromis polylepis
TGATTGCGCTGTAACTCAGCTGTAAAAATAAAGCCTCGCCCTTCCAGGTTTGTACATCTCCAATCTTACAGACAAAAATTTTTCTTAAGGCATATAAAAGGCTGGAAACAGAGGAATATGAAAGGAAAACTGCAGTGCCAAATGCTTAAATAAGTGGGAGTTGGTAGTACACTGGAGGTCATAAAGAACGCCTCATTTGAGGAGATCGAGTTGAGCGAGCAGCCTCGGTGAGTCGCTGTAATGCTACAAGTTCAGATAAAATAGATGCATAAAAAAAATAACGTTTCAACAGTCAAAAAATGGAATAATCATCCAAATGGGGTTTGAGTATCAACCAAAGTGGAACAGTCTGGTTTACTACACCCTGTGATGCATTATTATTGAGCTTTACTGTCTACTGAAATAATAAATTTTTAAAAATGGGAAGTAAAAAAGGAAGACAGCCTGGGTGGTTAGCAAGATGACCCAAAACATTAGAGGGGAACTAACCAGCAGGCTAGAAATGAAAGCTACACAGAGACTAGTCTTAAACACGTGGAGCTGGTTTAGATGAACTGTGTAGAAGTGGGAAAGCAAAGCAGATTAGATGTGTAACAAAATTTATTTCATAATTAATAAATCCGTGTTTCATGGTTTGTTACCATTAACCAAAAAGTGAAATTAAACATGTGTAATGGGACTTTATTTTGAAATTTTATCAGCTTGATTTTTTTGAATTTAAAATAACTCAACAACAAGTAATTGTTTAGTAAATGCTTTGTGGCTTTTTGTAAAGTTCAGAGTGACGCCTCCAGAACTTTGTAAATGGTACAGCGTAGTGGATCTAAAAAAGTTATTTGCATGGTTTATCTATAAAGTTAAATGTTTATAATACTTGTTTTAAAGAGCTGTCATTGTTGCTGTGACGCATGCATCAGTGGACCAACACTAAAGGACACGTTGTGTTCCTCTGAGAGGCCCATGGCCCTGTATAAACAGCAGTATTTGCTGCTCTGAACATTGACCAGTAACTAGACCTTCATCATTTACATAAATTTTTATATGCCCCAGTGTCATGAGAATGTAAATAATGACAATGCTGATATTGTCTGGTATCAGCTATGATATAACGCATAATACAATATAATAGTCAGTCAAAAATGTATCACAAACTGCTTACAATTTGCCTATTATAAAGTGCTACGATAATTACCACTCTAAAACGACTGGTGGAAACATCGCAGCTGCTGAGTGGGTCAGAAATGTAGACTACATTTAGGATTTAGTTTAAATTTGTAAAGCAGTCACGATCAAGTGTTCTTTGTTTTAATTTCAAAACTGATAACTTTCTAGTATCAGTAAAGATACAGACTTATGTTTAATTGAATAGTGGTCAGCTAATGGCAATCAAAAGCCAGGCTTCTTGCCTTAATTCTAATGTGAGGGCTGTTAACTTTAACACACCGTTAATCCTCCATTTGGATATTTTTTCTTTATTTATGACACCCAATCATTCATATTATAAACAGTTCACAATTGTGTCTACATAGAGTATCCAAGCCTATATGAATTTGTCTTTATCCATTCAGCCATTGGGGGAAAAAGATGATAAAGCATGCACTTCTATCTTCTTACTTTGCGGCCCACTAGTGCTTCCCAGTTCTCACAGTGTCATGTGTGTATTCACTCTGCATCTTACTGTATCTCTGTTTACTTCCTGTTTTACTGTTGTCAAAGTTACCTTCACCGTTGTACAGTCATTACATTTGTATAAGAAGTTTCAGATAGACAGAAAATATTCAACCATTTTTTTTTTTTTGTCAAACCCCAGCTCAGGTTTGATCTTGTCCGCACCTGGTCTTGAGCTTCTGCTCTATGCAGCTAATCTGAAAAATCAGATAAGTAGCATTTGGAATACCCCAAACAAACAGGATTAACAGTGATTTCCAGGAACTGTCCCGAGTCAGAGGTTGAATAACCTGCTGAGCACTGCAACATTCTGCCCTTTTTAACACTCAGTTTCAGCATTACTACAAACAGTGTTGTTGTGGCTGCTGCAGGGTGCGCTTAGAACAAAAAATATTTTTTATGAGTGCTTTTTTTGCTCTCCTGTGTCGTACAAAGCTTGTCACTAACATGCCATGCATGTTGCTTCACGCTGTAATAGATCAGAGCTCCTGTCACGGGCTTTTCTTTGTTTTGCTCCTCTGCAGGCTGTGGAGGCGAAGCTGTCGCTGGATACCTTACTGCAGATGACAGGAGCTCAGGTCAGAGACACAATGCGAAGACTTGGGTCCAGTTCAGAAGAATGTGCCAGACTCAGCGCTGCCCTCTCCTGTCTAAGGAGTGCTACTGAATCAGGTATGTGTTTAAAGTTTATGCTCCTAGAGTATAATTCCAATGGATTTTCTACTAGTCTTTGTATTTATGTATTTATTTATTTATTTATTTTTGGTCTGTTTCACATCTCTTCCAGGGGGCGAACTAAGAGACGACAGCAGTCTCTGGCTGTCTGAACCCACCAGGAGGGACAGCGGCTCTCTGCTGACAGCGGACCAGCTAACCAACCTGGGGACCCCACTCCGCCCACACAGTCCCTCCCCTCTAGCCCGCCCATCCACTATCCAGTCCACCCCATCCACTCCCTGTGCAACTTTCCCCCATCCTCGCTCAGGTTCAGTGTCAGCGGCACCCACGCCAGACGCACATGGCGACAGCCCTCTCACAGATCCATTCCCTATGTCCTTCGCCCGTGCAGCCCGCCTCCATGGGCACACCTCCACCCCACCCATAACGCCACCTTCAAAGAGGCGTCACCGGCTGAAGCCTCCCTGCACCCCTCCTCCACCATCACGCAAGGTGCTGCACCTGCTTCCCAACATCACACTGACGCGCAGCAAAAGCCACGAGTCTCAGCTGGGCAACCGCATCGAGGATCCTCCCACTAACAAGTAGGTGCTAAGCTGTTAATGGGTGGTTTTAATAAACTGTTCAAGAATTCACCTCATTTGCAGCTTTTCATAAGTAGGTCAGACTGGAACTAAGTGGGGAATCCTCAGATTGCACTGTAATTGTGACAGATTGCCTCTGTTGCGAGGAGTGTATGTGTTGGGGGGGGTTTGTTTGCTTTTTTGAAGGGGGGGGGAATATCTTTTGTTTCACTAGAATTTGAATCTTAGTCTGTTTTTGCAGGAAATGTTTAGTTTCTGCTGCTTTACAGAAAGGAAAAGGAGAAAATTCTGATTTGTGTTGGCCAGCTGACAAGCCTTCTCAAAAGGGATTTTTTTTTTTCCCGTTTTGTTATTACCATCAACTGAACGAGCACTTGTTGTTTGACATTTTGTAAAGGACTTGATAAAATGCCCCAGTCCTGCCCGATGTCTCACTCTTAATTCCGTGTTGCGCTCTGTTGGGACAGAAGCAGTTTTCCTTAGATATGCCCTCATTCGCTCTCTCGCCCTCTTCCCCTTCCTCTTTCACATCCGTTCACATACTGCCTGTTGCTCCTTTGCTCTCGCTGTATGAGTAGAGCTAATCCCCACGCAGATTCCCAGAGATTATGAGTCATATCAAAACAGGAAGTATTTCCTAGGTCTAATGCTCAGAGGTGGCAAGAAGCACAGTTTCTCTGTATCCCTCTATCTCTTTATATGTAATTTTTTTTTTTTTAACCTCCGTACTAGGACTGGCTGCTCAACCACAATAAAATCACATGTTTATCCATAATCTCTTATCTGTTTAAACTTTATTTAAAAGAAAAGAAAACAAAATGGATAACATAACACACTATATACTTTTATTGTTATATTCTCACTCTGCATATGCTGTACAGTATATTACAAAAGTGTTACTGTATGGAAGCAGGTCACAGGTCTGATTGAACACAACTAGACTGATAGTCTTTTTGCAAATTTTTACAACTGTGGCCACTCACATGTTTGCGTGCATGTGCGTATAAACCACAGACCTGGCACCGCTTTGCTCTTCAGTCCTTGTGACTTCACTCTGGGTGTTAAGGATGTCACCCTGCCCTTCATGTGCCAATGCAATTAAGGTTCTCCAACGTGCCTCTCCCAAGCCCTTACATAATCTGTCCTGTGCAGTATAGTAAGCAAGCAGTTCAGTATACTGGACCTGCTGATTCACTCTTCTTTCTGTGCATTTCCAGGTGTGTTAAAAAGAATAAGTTGTTCCTGAACATGCAAGTCAACGGTAACGGATGTGAGGATTCACCTTCTCGCTACCCCGCCGTGTCTGCACGGACACCCGGGCCCACCCCAGCTGCCACCACAGCACCTTACACCCTTCCTGGAACTCCCACACTGCTGGAGGAGCACAGCACAATTAAGAGTGAGTCAGCTGCATGCATATGCTTTTAATTTTGCTGAATATACCTGCTTAAAGTGGACTTATTGTGCTCATTTCCAGCTCTTTGTTTTTATTTTTTGACACCTAGATTAGCTTTGCATGATTCATAGATCAAAATCATTCTTGTATACAGCTCGTCAGTTCATTCTCTTAAAGACAGCTTTCCTATATTTGTCTGAACAGATCTGAACAACAAGTGTGCTCAAAGCTAGGACCGTGTGCCGTAAATGATCACATTAAGACTATAACCACTAACTGAGATACAAGAGTAAAAAATGCAGTCTGAAACCTGAGCTTTTAGCTCATAGGAACTACTTACAGATACACTGGCAATATTAATATGGGCATCCACAGAAAACACCGAAGTATAGGTCCACTTTACTGACCTGATGTAAAAGATTTTGGTTGTGTGAGAGGTTCTGCAACATTGCTGTAATGATCTTGTGTGTGTTTTGGGCTTGAATGTAAATAAAGGCTTTGGCTTAACATTACCTCAGTCAACCATCCTTTTAATCACTACTCATTCTTTCCGTATTTTTGTCTCTTTCTAGATAATGTAGCAGTGCATCGCAGCTCCCCACAAGCAGTAAGGAGGGATATAGGGCTTGCAGTCACGCACAGGTAGACCTTTCAATGCGTAGTAAAGCTAGATTTGTTGTTAATGCAATAATAGATGAACATACAAAGAATTTTACAGCGATGGGTCTGTAAGAAGGTTTTATGTTTTAGGTTTTCCACCAAATCCTGGTTGTCCCAGACGTGTCAAGTGTGCCAGAAGAACATGATGTTTGGCGTTAAGTGCAAACACTGTCGGTGAGTTAATTACTTTCACAAACACAACCTTAAAAAAAAGGGGGCAGTTAGAAGGCGCATGTGTTTTAGGACGGTGGGAATCTGATGTCTTGGCTAAATCTTGATCTGGGTGTAAGGAGCGTTGGTGCTAATTGCGAATTACCGCTAAGCCTCTCATATGCTGCCTACGTTTTTTTTGCTAATGCAGATTAAAGTGCCACAACAAATGTACAAAGGAAGCTCCATCCTGCAGAATCTCCTTTCTACCAAGTAAGTTTTCTTTCATCCCACGCTGTGCAGTCGATGGGCTGAATCTATTTGGCATTCATGCCTGTTTGTGACATGATTGGTTTTCTCCCACAGTTGCCAAAATTCGGAGGACCGAGTCAGTTCCCTCTGATATAAACAACCCCGTGGACCGGCCACAGGAAGCGCCGCAGTTTGGCACACTACCAAAGGCCATTACAAAAAAGGTAAAATAAAAAAACTATCACAGGACTGCCATGTGTGTAGTCCTTTTTTAATTACCTTGAACTGTTGTGCAAATACATATACCTCCATTATCTCCATCATCTGTCCATGCTAACCACTGTAAAGATAATGTATCTGAAATCATACCTGACTACTAAAGTCTGCGCTGACAGGAAAACAAAGTGTAGAGGTTGTTGAAGGAATCTTGAAGGCAATGCAACTTGGCTATGAGACAGCAATCGTGATTAGTGTTGTATCCATCCATCCCGGTCCCAGCAGGATCATCCACCAGTGCTGAACCAGCTGGACTCCAGCAGCAACCCATCCTCCACCACTTCATCCACGCCTTCCTCCCCAGCACCCTTCCAGCAGAGCAACCCCCCCAGTGCCACGCCACCACCCAACCCTTCGCCCAAAGGCCATCGAGACAGCAGATTTAATTTCCCCGGTAAGCTTGGGTACAGAATCACAAACACAGATTCACAGATACACATGCAGAGTATACTGAAACATGCATGCTGACATTGTTCTGATTTCTCCTCATTCTTCGGATTTGACCAATTAATCTTTTCCGGTTCAGGAGTGTGGCACTCGCACAACTACTTACCTTTTTCCCCCATACACGATATTAACACCAAAAGGAGTTTTTAAGAAGATCTCTTAATTCAAAGCTTCTCTAACCAAAAACTCTTGTGTCCCTTGCCTTGCTTATCACTCTTCCCCTTCTCTTTTTGTCTGAAAAAGCTGCCTGTTACTTTCAGCATAGACAGCAATTTATCTTCCCGGGTGAGTTGATGGTCCCAAAGTATCATACTACATTTTTGAGATCCCTTCTCCCTACACACCCTGGCTTCTTTACAGTTTTCTGTCTCCTGCATGTTTGCTTTTAAGGGTTATAGTAGATAGCTTAGCTGTGTTTGACTGTGTGGCAGCATTCTGATGCCATCTGCTGGAAGTAGTAGGAAATTGCATGAGCAGTCATGTTCATGTGTGGTGCTGGCTCTGTAACTTTTGCTCCCCTCGGTCATCTCTAACTGGTGTCATTTTCCTCTGCAGATGTTTCCAGTCCTGCAAATTTGCACTCAGATGTTCTCCAGGACAGAGTGTAAGCTTTTTGTCTCAAGCTTTAATCCAAGTTTTAGTGACTACACAGTGGTTTTGGTTGTTTACAACCCTGTTTTCTAAAAATGCTGGAATGCTCTAAAATGTAAATAAAAGCAGAATGTGATGGTTTGCAAATTATGTAAACCCCATGTTTAATTGAATAATACAGCGACAGCTGTATTCTGAAATACTGCATGTACAAATTGATCAACAGAAAACTCAAATTTACTGCACATTAAATTATAAAGATTTGGGGCATTTCATCATCTGTGGAACATGATGTCATTAAAAGATTCAGAGAATCCAGAGAAATCTGTGTACCCAAGGGACAAGGCCAACAGCAATTATTGGATGGGTATGATCTCTGGGCTCATCGGTGACACTTTGTTATAAACAGACAAGGTTTTATTGTGAAAATCTCAACGTGGGCTCAGAACACATGCAAAACCAGTCCATGAATGCATTAGTTTTTGCATACGCAAACACAAGTTAGAATGCTTCCGTGCCAAGAAAATATAGGATCAAGAAACGCAGCTGACACATTGACAAACTATGCTGATGTGACCAATTTAAAAAAAAACATAAAAAATTAAAAAGATATCCTATTTAGAGGTTATGGGCACCATGTCCATGTTTCATATTCAGGGAAAGTCTAAGACAATACAAGATCATATTTAAATGTATAAGACTCATCATGGGCATGAATATCATGATAATTTTAAGCTTTTAATGTGTGAACTGATGATCCTTTAATCTGCAGTTGTTTAGAAATTGCTCCAAGCGATTTTCCCAACTTCAGTATATCTACAATTCTCCTTTTTTATATCTTCATTGGGTTTGAATAATGGTCAGTCTAATGAGTGCTGTGAAATAGAAAGTACCAGTTGTAGTCAGTCATGATAGCTAATGATTGACTGCAATGTCTTTTACTTTGCTAAAGCCTATAGCTTAGCCTTGGCAAGTTAAGACATTGTGGAACCTTAAGCAGCTCTTATTTAATATTTGAGTCTGTATAATTATGACCCCGTATGGATTAAAGACAATCCAAAATAAACTCAAACTTGTGCACCCAATTCTTGTTTAAAGAAGTGTGCTGTACAATCATTCCACTCAGGGGGGAAAAAACAGTTCAAAGAAAGCATTAAAACATGCCTGCCTGCAGTACAGATCTGTCACCTATTGAAAACGGTGCTTTTATCGGGAGCTCACCTTCACCATTTGTCATGTTGTCTTTGTACTATTTAAAATTAAATCTAGCACTTAAACGATCTGCAGATCTTCGTACTCTGGCTTAACTTACATTTTGTGCAACGCCGCGCTTTCAGAAATGGCCTTGTATTTTATTTATTTTTTTTGTCTTGTTTTTAACCCCTCTGATATCAGTGTTCTGTGTCACAGCAGTGAGATAGAGCAATCATCGGACGACGTACACGATGAGCTGGTAGAAGATGCCGATGAAGAGGTAATGCTGGATATGCAGTCTAAAAGATATTCTGTTGTGTTTGGTTACCGGCTCTTCGCTTATTAGTCTGCACAGTGAGATTGTTCAGTGTCACGCCTTCAGAAATAGGTTTTGTCTCATTTTGTTTTCAGTTTTTGGACACTTATACTTTCATCTCTTAAAAGGCTGGACAAATGTCAACTAGGGTATGAAATTAGCTCAGGTGATTGACGATTGAGATTTCATTAAACCATCCAAATGTAGCCAAAAGGTTTGTGACTAAAAGCCCCTGTGACATCTGTTGATTAGAACCTCCTCAGATGGCAACACTGGCTTACAAAATGTTCAGCAGCAGTTTTAAATTTATATTTGCTATATATATTTTTTTTCTTTTTTTCTTACCTAAACCATCACCACACTATTGCAGGAAGGAGACGACGAGGTTGAGGTCGAAGATGAAGATCACGAAGGGGAGGAGGAAGATAATGAGGAGGATGATGAGGACAATGTGGACGGAGGAGAAGATGAGTATGACAGGGGGGAGATCAGGATGAACATGGGCTCCGACGGCGAGTGCGACGAGCTGGATGATCTGCCCAACTCTCGGGGAAACCAGTGGAAGGGCCCCATCTCCCGCAAGGCCAGTCAGACCAGCGTTTACCTGCAAGAGTGGGACATCCCCTTTGAACAGCTGGACCTTGGGGAGCTCATAGGAAAGGTGAGGAATCTAACCAACAAATTTATAGTGTGTGTTGCATACTCTGGGGGGGGGAGAAAAAAAAAGAAAACGGTTTGTGTTTTTTGTCTATCCAGGGCCGCTGGGGAAGAGTGCATAAGGGCCGGTGGCACGGCGAGGTGGCAATCCGGCTTCTTGAGATCGACGGGAACAATCAGGACCACCTGAAGCTCTTTAAAAAGGAGGTGATGAACTACAGACAGACCAGGCATGAAAATGTGGTCCTCTTTATGGGAGCCTGCATGGTTCCACCCCACCTGGCCATCATCACCAGGTGAGAGCAAAAAATATCACACGTTACCTCAAAAACGACTCTAAACCGGATGCATGTGTTTGCTTTAATAGAATGATTTTTCTCTCGCTCCTGCAGTTTTTGTAAAGGGCGAACACTCTACTCAGTAGTTCGAGACACTAAAAACACTCTGGATATCAATAAGACGAGACAAATCGCTCAGGAGATTGTAAAGGTATTTGTTTCTTTTTGTCGATTAATTTGTAAGAAATGTGGCACACTAACAGCCTTTAAGAAAAAAAAAAATCATGATGTTACCTATTAGAAGATAGCAGAAGTGTGTAGTCAAAGATATAATTTTCTATTACTGTGTTTTCCTTCGCCTTTGTCTGAACACTGTTGGCCTTCTGATACAGGGAATGGGCTATCTGCATGCCAAAGGCATTGTTCACAAAGACTTGAAGTCAAAGAACGTTTTTCATGACACCAATAAGGTTGTGATCGCAGACTTTGGCCTGTTTGGGATCTCTGGAGTTGTTCAGGAGGGAAGGTAAGAAACGTGTCCACCGCCCCACGCCCCTGAGAGACCTTAAAACTATGACCTCAACTAAAGCAGTGCTAAAACCACTTTATTACCTGGGGGAGGCCCAGTGATCTGTGATAATCGCTGAGGTCTGCAGTGCTACTTCTGTAGGCATCTCCCTTGTCAGCCAGTAAAAAGAGGGAAGCGATTGTAAAATTGCAGTCATTTTCTGGACACTCTTGATTTCTGAAGCACATTTTGAACACACAGCTTACTAATTGGTTCATTAGTAGCTAACAGGAGTTAGAGACTTCATTTAGTGAATGCATTTTGTCCTCTTAATACATCTCTTCCCCTCCATTTAACGTGTTACTGAAAACTGCTTTTTCTTTTGTTTGTTTGTTTGTTTTTCCAGGCGTGAGAATAAGCTCAAACTCCCACATGGCTGGATTTGTTATCTCGCACCAGAGATTGTGCGCAGAATGAGCCCAGGTAACAATGAGGACCGCCTCCCTTTTTCCACCGCAGCAGATGTGTACGCCTTTGGGTAAGTTCTTCATGCACATCTGGTTAAGTTCTGTCATATCTTTCACTGAATAAGAAGGAAGTCAACATTTGAATTTTTAAAAAAAAATGCTCTTTCCCCACTTTCAAGCACAATTTGGTATGAGCTTCAAGCTAGGGACTGGCCAATCACTAACCAGCCTGTGGAAGCTACCATCTGGCAGGTGGGGAGCGGAGAGGGCATAAAGAAGATTTTGGCAGAGATCAGCCTGGGAAAGGAGGTCACTGTGAGTTGGACCATGAGTGTGTCAGTCATTCAGAAATGTAGATGTTTATTCTGCTTGTGTAAGAGTGGAAAATACCCATGCTCTACTGATGCACCGATATCAAGATGTTGCAGGAGTTTTTTGACCAACTGATTATAGTTCAGTGAGGTGAGCGCGGATCCGTGGTTTGCCAGTCACATTGACACGAAGGGGTTTCCTGTTTCAGGAGATCCTCTCTGCCTGCTGGGCGTACGACTTGAGAGAAAGGCCGACCTTCACGCAGCTGGCTGACATGCTGGAGAAGCTACCCAAACTCAACCGCAGACTCTCCCACCCTGGACATTTCTGGAAGTCTGCAGAGTAGGTATCCCAGAAATGAAGGATTGTGTGAAGACACTGGACCTGTGAACACAAAAACCTTTCTTTCCTTTTTCTTATTTGTTTATTGAGAGTGGAATATCAGAGCTGGTTTCAGCCTTAGTACTGGGCTCAGATGAAATGTGAATTTTGTAATTTATAGCTGGAAACATGACTTCTGAACTTGAATTCCTTGCACAGCACTGTTAATTGAAATGAGACATTTCTGGCAAAAATAAGTCTCAGTCATACAGAATTTTGTTACGTTTGCGACCAACAGACCATAGCTAGAGTGTAACTTGGTAATGCATAGAGATCAAATTAAAACTCAGCTGAATGCATATAAAAGCTAGAGGCGTGTAGATATTTGGACACAAAACACCAAATCAAATCTTTGCTTTAGTCTTTTCGTTCTTACATAGACCACCTATCTACTTCGTGCAACCACATATGCGTCTTTTCCTGTCATTAGCATTAACTTCATTATAGGCTCACTTCTCCACTATGTTTCCTACATTTTTATCGCTTTTATGCAGTATTGTCCAAAAGTGTTGCGGTACCCCTCACTTCTTAATATTTTGCTTTCAAGCAGTCAAAATAGTTTTCCTGGCTTTTTGAAGATCTTTCAGAGTTTTTCTTTAAACATGTTGGCTGCTTTTCACTCATTAGTCCACTGCTTGAACCTGAGCATTTTCAGAAGAAAGTAAGGAACCAATTTTAAAATGTGGCTTTAGGCACTTTGCTTAGCAGACTGTTGCAAAAATGTAAAAATTTCTTGCCATTTCTTTAGTTGAAGAATGAAAGGGGGGG
>VVHJ01020051.1:3512-17305 GCA_015107715.1 Tylochromis polylepis
GTAAATTTGTTTTAATTTTTTTTTTTTTTTTTTTTTTTTTAAAAATGTGTCTGACCTGCACATTTCGGTTCCTGCTTCCTCCAACTCATGTCTGGAGAAGTGGGCTCCGGTCTTTCTCAGCAGCTTCACAACTTCCTTGTATCTAAGTTAGAGAACGTGTAATCGGAGAGTTATTATTACTCTATACCCCCTTTTCACACTTGTACTCTTTTCTATTAATAAAAGGGCATCGCAAACTGATCACTTTTCTGTAAAATTTGCAAACCTTACAAGATAGAGCTAGTAACATATTCCACATGGCACAAGTCTCAAGGAATGTAATGGCATAACACAACATTGTGACTATAAATCTCTCTCTAATTGCAGTGATATTAGGATATTAGATTATGGTGCATTTTTGCTATTCTCAATTGAAAAGTGAGATCTTCCCCTCTCGGTGCCTGTGTGCAATTGAGAGCAGCTGCTGCAGCCCATGCACACAGACCCTGCTCTTAATGACAGGTCTAAATACTCAGAAGTGTGGCTAGACTTCATTAGAAGTGATGATGGTAATCTTTGTTACAGCAAGTGTGAGGAGTCCTTTGCATGTGAACCAAATAATGCTCGGGCACTCCAGCTCCATCACTTAGACAGCACAGATGCCAGAGAGCCTATATCTCATTTTAAAGGGCTTATGTTTAATAAGCATATTAGTTTGAATCAGCCCAAACAGACATAATTAACTATTAAGTGTAATTAACTGTTCAGAGGAGAGATAAAATGCTAATTTTAAACAACATTTTCATTGACACTGTAATTTCGACTTGGAGTGAAAGAGTCAGTGTCGCAGCAATCGTCGTTTGGCAAGTACGAACAAGTTTGTTATCCCCGCAACGAGCCGCCCACACAGGAGTCACCTGCAGTGATTTTCATGGTGACAAAAAATACACATTAAAACTAACGGCCAAAAAGTTTTCACAACTGACCCTCAGACTTTCTGAATAAGAACTGTGCAACAAAGCAACAGGGTAAGCTAGTAAGAGCTCAATTTTATGCCTAACTGTTTAGCAGTATGGAGGGCAACAACCAGAGAAGCTATTAGGGACTTCCTGCGGAGCACAAAGAAGCCAGTAACTCTCACCAGTGAACCGGGAAGCAAGCTGGTAGGACTGGTTCAGAAGGCACTCCCCACATTTCTTTCAGGTTTCTCTCTCTGTCCTCTCTGCCTCGCCTTATATGGGCATGACGCTCTTGCTACAGTGTAAAATGTGGCTCACAATGTGCTCACACATCCCTGACAACAACTCAAAACTCCAGTTTTATTACTTATTGTCATTTCAGTGAAAATATCAAGAAGGGGAATAGCTACCAAAGCTGTGCAGCACATTACAGGAAGTGTAACAACAGGTGTCTGCGCTCCAGTGCATCCCTCTGCCATCACAAAGGAAACAAGTCCACACTTGCAACGCCAACCGTTGAAAGAGACGAGCCATTTGTCGCAGCTCTGACACATACAACGTTTTCACCCTGAGGCTCAACATAGCCCTGAAATATTACGCCTGGCTATTCCCAGACAGACGTTTAGAGCAACCTCAGTGAATGACACAAAATTAAAAATACAGCTTTGGTAAAAATAAACACTGTCTAAATTGTCAAATGACAATTAGCCTAATTAGTTTATAATTATTGCCTGGCCTCTAAACTCCATTATGAGCCCCTTTCCTGGTTTCACCCTCCCCCCAGCCACTGCTGCTTTCTTGCCATTTGAGCAGAACCTATCAGCAGCTCATTTAATGAAGTCCTCTCTGTAGCAGCTATTAAACATATTTGCAGGAGATACTCAGATGTCTAATGGCCAAGAGGGGGAATTTAAATGGTTGTGTTTGCAAATTCATTAATGACAATATTACTTTAACAGCAAGATAAAGGCAGACACACCGGCCCTTACTGTTTCAAAACAAGACAAGTCTTACCTGAAACGCACAGCATTGCATAGGGGTGTGTCGCCATAGCGATCTTTAGCGTGGACTGAAGCTCCATGACTCAGTAGGTACTGCACCAGTTTGAGGTGGCCCTCACAGGCAGCAACATGAAGGGCTGTACGTCCATCGTAGTCCCCCAGACATAAGTTACTCCCCTGTGGAAAGGGATAACCATCAGTGTATGTGCTGGTTTAAAGGTTAGTGTGGTGAGATTGTGTATTTATTTTATTTCTAATCTACATTTGTTCTTTTTGTTTAATCTTTAATTATACGGGTAATCCCATTGAGACTCAATTGCTCAATCACAAGAGAAACCCGTTTCAGACAGCATAATAAAATTACAACATTACAAAAATAATAATAACAAATCTCTTGAAAAAGACTAAAACTTGAGTGTACTAACTAGCATGAGCCAACAGCCTTACACCACTGCACTGGGCAATACCAAATCTGTGGCTGAGGGTTTTTTCCCACCCATCTGAGGAGCTAAACTGTGTGTTTGAGTAGGAGTCTTCAAGAATACTTCCCCAGGCTTCTTGAAGGACATTCAAAGCTCTTCGCTGAATGTTTGCTGCTTTTTGTTTCATTCTTTGTGAAGATGATCCCACGCTGCTTCAATAATGTTGAGGTCTGGGCTCTGTGAAGGCCAGTCCATGACTGACAGTGTTCGACTGTGTGGTTTTTCTATCCACATATGCTCTTACTTTGGCAGTGTGTTTGGGATCACGGTCATGCTGAAAAAAATGAAGCCGTTGCCAGTCTGATGCTTTCCAGACAGTACTTTTCTGTATTTATAATTACACCCATTTTGACAATGTCACCAACGCCACTGGCTGAAATGCAGCCCCAAACCATGGCAGAGCCTCCACCGTGTTTTACAGATAGCTGTAGACACTCACTGCTGTAGCTCTCGCCTGATCTCCTCTGTAGATACCAACTATGATTTGAACCAAAAATTTCAATTTGATCACTTCATAAGACCTGCTGCTACTGATTTTCACTCCATTTCTTGTCTAATGTGGCATACCTCAGCCCTTTCTCCCTGCTTACTTTCCTTAAGAATGACTGCTTGACAGCCACCCTTCTACTGAGACCATTTCTGCAGAGGCTTCAGTGAATAGTAGAGGGATCAACTGAGGGGTCAGATGTTTTGCTGGATTTTTTTTTTACAATTTCTTAAGGACATGATTTTCAAATACTGTTCATCTGCTGCTTTTTTATGCTTGAATGATTCACAGGTCAGTGTTAAGTGGCTTAACAAACATACAAAAAATAAAAATAAACAAGGACTGGACTGAAAATGAGTGAAAAGCAGCCAATGCTCTTACGTAAGGGCTGAATATATTTTTGAAAACTCCAAGGTAATCTAGGCAGCAGTTGCATACCAGTCAATCCACATACAGACATGTACATGCGACTGCTGAGACAACTGTAGGCTTGCCTTACCAGTCTGTCCTCTAGTTCTGCTTGTCTGAGTGCCTGCGTGTTTACTACACTGCTCTAATACAAAATGGAAGTGTGACCCTGAAAATGTTGTGAAAATCTACCAGTGGGAAAGGTTTGCCCAAGTTCAATAACCTTACAGCCAAACATGGCCAGGAAACAAATGGGTAAAATGGTGCTGGCATTTCAAAAACAGGAAATAATGATTAACTTTACAGCATGTGGTGAAGGTTGTAGGGTTGCTCACCATTTCTTTTAGGGCTTTTAAGGCCTCAATGTCACCGATCTTAGCAGCGGCGCATGCCAGCGTGGGAGTCAGAGCATCTCGGATGGCTTCCAGCTCCTTTTGAAACCAGATTTCAAGAATTTTAAAAATTGCAATTTCTCTGAATATGAAAACATTGAACCTGGAAAAAAAAAAAAAAATTCTTAACAGTCTTGTGCACCGCTTTGTCATCAAGTATGGCAAAATGACAAGTTCCTAATAACCTAAAGTTAGCCCCAGAGCTGAAAGTCTGTGGAAATGCACCGCTACTCTTACCTCTTTGCAGCTGACGCTTAGAGACTTGGCAATGACTTGGATGAAACGGCTGTCACTCAGGCACAGTTTGGCTCCTGCCAAGTCAGCGATCATTTCACCTCGCAGGTTCTCTGCCATCATCTGGACAGAGTCACAAAAAAAAGTAGTCTTTTTAACACTAACCACAAGTTCACAACTTTCTCTGTTAACACTTTGTTGCTTTATAAACTTCTACATTACAGAAAAGAAAGTACTGAAAGTGCCACCAGCCTTTTTCTTCGCCTCCAGATCAAGCTCTTTCTTGGCCAATACGTAGGACAGTTTTGACAGAGCAGCCTCTGGAGTCATGTCACCTCCAGCTATCAGGCCGGCGTCTATCAAGACCTGTAGTATAAATCACAGGAATAAGTGACTTGATTGAGTCGTTCTCTCTCCAACTCAACTAGACTTAACATATTAACAAGATTGTGATTAATTACCAAGTGTCATGAACTACCTTGCCAGTGGCGTAGGATGTAGACACCGACCCCCTCAGACACTGTGTGCAGTTGATGATGATGACACCGGCATCAGTGGCTTTTTTTAACTGTTCTAGGAGGTCAGGACGGTTATCGGGGGCATTCCCGCTGCCATAAGTTTCCAGGACCACTCCTTCCATGGGTGGCTGCAAGAAAGCCTTTACCTGGACAAAGATGTGAGCGCAGTATCAGGTTATAAACACCCCAAATTTATGGCTAGCTTAACTGGCTGCTCAACTGTGCAGAATCAAGATGAGAAATTAGTATTCCGTGTTATTTTTCCTGCAGCCCCTTTAACTCCAATCCATGCAACCCATTCACTCTCCTAAAAGCCCATCTGGTGCCATCTCTGCAACCAGAGTATCTCAGTCACTGGTTGGCTGGCTGGCACTGGGAAGCCCTACACCACATCATTAGCCATGGCATATGACTAGAATGGCAGATGACTCAAATGGCAGAAAGGAGAGCAATTAATCTGAAGGTGTTAGCAAGCATAAAGTCACTTGGCAAGTTCATGGCAGTTACAATAAAATGCGAGAAGAAGGTGACATTTAAAGTTCCAGGTTCACTCAGTATTTTTTGATGCGATAAGCAGTTTGAAAAGAAAGGTGTGATGCAGATTACCAATGAAGCTCCCATACTGCAGAGTGTGGACACACAAGAGCCAAGTGCCTAATCAAATCGGTGCCTCATAAAAGCAGTTAAAGGCTGTAAGAATGCCTTGATAGCAGAGTTGGGCAGTGGGAGCAGATTGAGACAGTAAAGTCTCTCCCCCAGCAGTCACTGCAGGGGGAGGTGCAGCTAAATGTTACAGTATCTGTAGCAACCCTCCCTCTTTACAGGGTGATTGGACATGGCCCATAACTCCGTCTCATCTTTCTCTGGCTTGAGCTTTGATGGCAGCTTACATGACTGGGAAAGTAACAGAAGAAGGCTAATAGCGCAATTAAATTGAAGTTTAACTATATTTTATTGCAGACAAAACAACAGTCTGTTACCTTTGAAGAACAGGTGATCTCAACTACATTTTAGTACAACAGAAAAAAGTAGGCAATTACAACTTTCTCGGCTTAAAGATTTGCACCATGCTGGCAATTTTAACATACTCATTTCATCACTTGACTGCATGTCATTTGGTTTTAATTGGAAACAGCGTAAGCAAGCTGGAACCTCTGAGGCAAATGAAGCCAAGGCTCAAGTCCAAATACTGCAGTTCCTCGAGCAGCCTTTTGAGGCCGTCTCCAAATGTGAGAAAATGTTTAAAGGAACATTGGAGAAGACGACTGTTGAGTTACATGAAGCTAGCTGTTTGTTTATAGTGCTAGTGAGGTTTGGGTTTTTTTAATATATGTTTTTTTGTGACCTTAGCTGTAAACGTAGTACTCCAATGACATCCAAATATGGCCATCCAAATATTTGCATTTAAGACTTAAAGTTATACACAACTGTTGGGGCGGCCGCTCTGAGTGATTAGTGAGTGCCATTTGATGTTTTATTCTGCTTTTTGAGAGATATATATATATATATATATATATATATATATATATATAGAGAGAGAGAGAGAGAGAGAGAGAGAGATCTCATACACATAATACATACATACACACACACGACATTTTATACCATTTTAATAAATAGTTAAATAAACTATATTTCCCTGAAACTTACAGTAGATGCAGTGATTCCTGGGAAAAGCCTAAGCAGGCCTACGTTGCGGTTCAGCTCAGTCTTCACTTGAAACTTTGCTGTGGTGTTTGCCCTCCACACTGTATCCCAGTTGACTGGTGGAAAGTTGAAGAAGCTCCATTTAAAAATAATCCTTTAAAAACAAAAAGTGATTTCTTTTCTACATAAGCAGTTCATGGCTTACTTGCAATATCCACTTCAGCAGTGGCCAGGGGGGGCAAGTTAGGAGATGAGAATGCATTGAAACTCCCAGCATCCACCTTGGTCACACGATTCCCTCTGTACAGTTTGTTGTAGAAATACAGGCACACCTAACAAATGCAGGTTCATAAGATGAACTTGAGCATTTATTTCCTTATTTAGACTTGATTTATTACCTCTGTTCACTAACATATAACAGAACTAAGAGAAAACAAAGCAACAACTGGTGATCAGAGTATTACGTTTAGTCAGTTTCTCTCTCACAATCCAGCATTTCTAATCAGGTTTGCAGTCAATTAGCAGTTATAAGCCATCTTCTTTATCTCACCTCAGGAATGACAAATTGTCCAGCAATTAGCAATGCCCCAAGTAGATTGTCTCTGCCATCATTCCTCATCTCATAGATTGGTACCTGAAGACAGAAAGTGTCTCATTTTAACAAAGCAGTAAACTCTCTTGTTTATTTGCTGGTTAGTTAGTGTCTTGAGTATAGCAGCTCTTACCTGTGAGCCCGTGAGAATTATCGGTTTGCCCAAATGCTCACACATAAAGGACAGGGCAGAGGCTGTGTAAGCCATAGTGTCTGTGCCATGAAGAATCACAAAACCATCATAGCTTTCATAGTTTCTCTAGGGAGAAATAAGAAAAAAAAATTATCATAATGAAGATAATTTCACATGGCCAGACACATTTTAAAAGCAGAATTTGTGTTATATACAGTTAAAAAAAAACAACAACAATAACTTAAAAAGAGTAGCAACTACCTCAATGTCCTTTCCAATTCTACCCCAGTCATCTGTGGTCATATTGGAAGAGTCCAATAAAGGATTGTACTCCAAGATAGTGTAGACTATCCTCTTATTTTGTTTACTCAGTCTGGAAGAGAAAACAGTTTATCTATGAACTACATTCTCTATATGAACATTTACACAAAGCTAAACAGTGACAGATTGTACAACCCATAATAAAGCAGCAGTGTTAGTCATTTCAAATCAAATATTCACTCCAAAAGTTCACACAGTTAACAAACGATTAAAGTCTTTACTCAGACAAATTATTATGTATTATGTAGTGTTGTGAACATTTAATAAAGGTTGGATAAGGTTCTAATTAAAGGGGAGATGTGAGCTTAAAGAAGAGTAAGGGAATGTTAAAACGCTGACTTCAAAGTCCATTTAGCTGGGCCTTCTGTCTGAGCAACAGGGTGCGAAAACCTGTTTTAGACACACACACAAAGAATTTTAGAAGAGTAAAAGGGAGGGGCAAAGTCACACAAGTTAGACAGTGCAGCACTTTAAAGTTAAGCATTTTTGTTTAGCACACCAAAGCCCTAATTTCCTGTGCAGCTATATGACTGAACACTTTAAATACATTTATGGATACAAGATGGCTTATCTGATATATCTTGAAGGTTCTTTGGTGACTCATATCAAGTTAGAGCAAAAGCCTGTATTTCTTTTTCATTACATATTGCACATATACATATTTATGCTGCCTGTAAGTGGAGTTTAACTCAGGCGTCCCACAGCCCCACCTGCCACGCTCCATGTAAGGCAGCGTGACTGACTGAAAAGCCATGAAGCGATTTTCTTTTTAATCTCTCTTTTAAAGAAACACGGCAGAACACCCCCCCCCACATTATCATAGGGCAGCCTTATAACATAGAGATAGGAAGTGAATGGAACAGCAGGGGGAAGACTGGGTTAGCCCCAGTCCATCCAAGCAGGGGTCCTATAGACACTCTTCTAATTAGCCTCAAGTCGACACATGACCCAAGAACATATGTTGTCGATCCTCTTGAAGCAAAGTGCCACAAAAAAAAACAAAAAAACAACACTATTCAAATCACCAATTATTCATATATCTGGCAGTGTGCCCTAAGGTTTAGCAAAGCTACACATTACCATACCCATGCTAAGACACTTCATATCCTCAGAATAATAAATGCATGGAAGGACGTTGGAGGTGGGAGCAAACAGCCCCATGGCATTGCCTCTCAACATCACATGAATAAAGCTTTTCAATTAATCAATAAACCAATTCCCTTCAGAAATAATTGACATAGGATAGGCTATTGCATAAAATGAAGTATGCCTATGAAATTTGCATATGAGCTTAATTCAGTTGATATGAGCATTATAAACTTAAGAATGAGCAATTGTTAAGACGTGCTGAACACCTAAAAACATTCAATCAGTAGAATATTAATGAAAAACATAAGACTGCATTAAAATATCTATATCACAGATAAAAAATAAATAACAGGGAGTTCTAACAACCTAAACTTTCAAGATTTTCAGAAAATACTTCCCATTTCAAGGGCCATAGATACCTTGATATCTTTACTATAATATACAACCAAACCCACTTTCACAGTAGCAGTCAACATGAGGGCAGTGAGGAAATTAGTGTCTCTGGAAAAGGCTACTTTTACTAACGATGAAGACCCTAAAGAGCATGTCAATCGGCTCGGAGCCCAATTCACTCAACTGCACACAAGCATCAGAAAACAAGACAAAATATAAACATGCAAAACTACAATTTATCCTTTGCTTTTAATCAGGAACAAGAGGCCGTACAGCTGCCTTGTTAGTTATATAGTTCACATTAGCCGGAGTAAGAGACACAGAATTACTTCAGGCAACATTTTTTCCAACTGCCGAAAGACACGTGGGCATGCACTTCCCAACAGGGAAGCACACCCAAGCATGTGGTGTTAAGGACAGGAGAGACATCAAACCAATCTCAAGCAGGGAGAAGTCAAACACAATGCAACCAGTACTACAACACCCGTGAAAGTGCAGGTCGGGATGGGGCGCTGGCTTCCTGTTAAAGTGACAAAAGCAGTTAAGGGTAATAAAAATAAGTGCATCTCTTAACAGGAATGTAAGTTGTTTTATTTTCAGCCTCTGCTTTTCCAGATAAGAAACATATCTTGCACTGTGTGCAGTTACCATCTTGGGCAGATACAGTCACAGTTGTAAGGTGATTTAGCCTGTATAACGAATGCTCTTGCAAAAACACCCAAAATACATTATATCTCACTGTCCTGAGGATGGTCTGCACATACTATAAACACAAAGTTTGGATCTATAAAGATCCAAATAGCTGTCAGGTTTAGCCATTCAGGAAAAGCACTGTACGTTAGATTTTTCACTGTGAAGTGACACGGTCTCAAGTTAAATGAATGACATAATTAATGTAATAAATTAGGTATAAAGGAAATAAAAACACACAGGATTTCAAATTTTTAGTTCAAAATAAGCAACATTACAAATTTACATGTGATCCTTTTCTTTGTTGTTGACTTACACTTGCTCTGTCATTAACACTGGCCTCACGAGATGCTAATATTGTAGACAAATTATGAGCTCAATAATCTCATGCCCCATGGCTGTGACAACAGAAAATACTGTTAATTTTCTGTCTTCAAATAAATATAAGGAAACATATTTAAAATATTACAAACAATCTTCCTCTGATACATATGGCAAACAAGAGTACAGTATGTGGTTTCTTTTTGTTAAATACAGATATATCTACATGTTGACTAATGGGTGCACTTACGGTAGGACCAAGGTCTCAGATCCATAGTACTCATACAGGCAGGTCTGCTGAGCATAGGTCTCATCATGGAGGATGGGCAGCTTACGCAGGCTCTTCACAAAAGCATTGGCTTGTGGGGCAAGAACTGTGGGTTAAACAGCAGAAAAACAATGGAGGTTTTTAATGTTTAATAGTTTGCTTTTAGTGGGATTACTATTAATGGAGAGTGAGCACAGTGGATTTACTGTCATCTCAACACCACAACAACACTCTCATACTGAACCCTAGTGGTTATTGTAAAAAATAACATTGCTGCTGGAAATACATTTACGTCTTACTTAGGCACTTGAAGCACACTTTTAAAAACACAAGATCTTCTTGAGTATAACATATAAGGACACCATTAAATGTACTATTAGAAACGATAACACAAAGATTAGGAGGCAGACTATAATATGGACATGCAATCTTAACTGGCAAGCAAAGTAAACACATACACTGAACTTACACACATAATACAGCTTTAAACTGGCAAACTGAATAACTGATGCCCCAAAAAGTTGATTCCGTTCATCTGGACGTATCGTTTTCAGTGGGAGAAACGTTCCGTCACTCATCCAAGTGACTTCTTCATTTAGCATCTTCATTTTCATGTTCATTCACAAGACAAAGACAGTCACTTGGACGAGTGACAAAACGTTTCTCCCACTGAAAACGCTACGTCCAGATGAACAGAATCAACTTTTTAGGATTTACTTACCTGGATAATTGAGCATGCATCAAGATGAATAACTGATGATTATCCCATTTCAATCAACAATCATTTCAGTCGGCCTCACACATTGCCTTTAGTATACTTTAGTATAAAGAGGAGTTCATGATTGACCCAATGACTGAAAGGTTGCCTATATACTGTGACTGGAAAACAAGCCCAAATCATCAGCCCTCCATCACTGTGCTTGACAGTTGGTATAAGGTGTTTGGGTTGATATGTTTTGTTTGGTTTTCACCAAATGTGGTGCTCTGGATTATGGCCATACATCTCCAGTTTGGTTTGGTTTGTCCAAAGGACATTGTTCCAGAAGTCTTGTGGTTTGTTCAGATTGAATTTGGCAAACCTAAGCTACACTGCCATGTTCTTTTTCTGGAAACCCTTCCAAAAAAAGCCATACTTGTTCACCCTTTTTATATTGTAGTCACAAACTTAAAATTTAACACATTAACCAAGACCTATAGCATCTGAGAGGTAGCTCTTGGGTTTTTTGCAATTTCTCTCTTGCACAGTCTGACTTTGGCTCGAATTTGCTGGGGAACCAAGGCAACTGTTTTGAAGGTTTCCCACTTGTGAATAATCTTTCTTACTGTAGAATGATGGACTGATGGAATGATGGGCAGCAACAATTCCTTCTCTATTGTGTTAACACAAACCTTAATCCTCCAAACCAGCACTTCATGATGATCAATTAATCAAGTGCAATTTGTCAGTAGTGCCTGGCTCCCACTTTCCCTCTGAATTCTATGGAAGCAGCAAGGGTGTAGTTACATTATCACAGGGCTGTATAGAAGTTGTGTGAAAACTCTTTTTCATATGACTGTATATTAAGGGTAGCTGACCTACAGTTAAGTCTGCGCAATTTTTGTTATTTGAGCCTTTTATCAAAACATATTCAAGTTACAATTACAATGAATATGGGCTTAAAATATGACTAAAGTAATACTTGGAGCTTTAATTTGAGGCTGTTTACATCCAAACTGTAGGAAGAGTATAGTAATTACAGCATAATGCATTTGGAAGCAGCTGCTATAAAACCCACAATATGTAATCAAAGAAGTACTCGGTGCAAAAAAAACAGACCATCCTTGGGCTGCAAAAAACAAAACCATCATAGAGACAATGGGGATATTATAAGTGGCCAAATCAAAAGTGTGGGACATCCTAAGAAAAAAAGGATACACTGGTGAGCTCTGTAAAAAATAAAAAGGCCTGGACCCCCCCCACAGATCACCAGAGCTGTGAATGGTCACAGGATCTTTTCCATGACAAAGAAAAAACGCTTCAGAACATCCATGCAAATGAAAAAGACTCTCCAGAAGGCAGGCATATCATTATCCAAGTCAGCCATTAAGAGAAGACCTCAGGAGACCTTCATCACAAGCTCCAAACTATTCACTGGTTTCAAAATAGAAAGGCTAGAATTAGAGTGATGGAGAAAGCTTGGTAGCACGAGCCAAGAAAAATAACACAATGAAGGCAGTATGATGGCACTGAAAATATGTCAGTCATTTACTATGCTAGAATGAATGATAATTATAAAGTATTTGATGCAAGTATGACAATTTCATATAAAATCCATTAAAAAAATCATTTTATTCTTAATTGTAATGTCTAAAGAGTGTATTTAATTTAGCTGTTGTTTATCTATTGAAAAACTGAAAAAAAAGAACATGCCTTGGCATAAAACTGAGGAAAAACTGGATTTGGGTGTTAGTGACATGGATATTGATGAAGCCTGAGCTGGGAGAACGCCAGCGTATGGGGAGAGATTAGATGATGCTGTGGTATAAATCCTGTAATCACTTGTCAATATCTCAGTGGATCAACAAACCACCTTGGCCTACTGTACATGTAGATTCTGTTAGACTGATCTAGTGCTCTGTTTTAGGATTTCACTCTGACTGTTGGGCTCTGTTTAGTTATTTGAAATAATAATATATGTATAATACAAGTGTGGACGATGACCCTCGCCTAAATCGCTTTCCGGCTGCTTTTTTTCTTTTCTTTCCTACCAGAACATGCATGGCCATGCATCATTTTCATATCGACTCTATTGTGTACAAAGTTATGAAAAGTATTTCTCCAAATACAGTCAAGGCAATTGCAGCTTATTTAGATAAACCATAACATAATAAGAATATTTAGTTGTATTGCACTTGTCAAAGCAATGAATAAACCACAAACATGAGTAGGTCGCTGGATTGACAAACAGGGACAGGTGGCTTTTGAAAAGTCCGAATACCCCAGATGTTGCACAATACCTAATGTCAGCATCCAGTTATTCATTGAGAGAATCTGTTTTCACTGTAGTAGATTTGGCATTGGCTACTCTCCTATTTCGAAACCGAAGTATGGTGCAAAACGCTGAATCATGCGCAGATAGAGTAAATACATTAAAATTACTTCTGATCTCAACTATCGTCTTTGCGTTTCTGTTCACTAAAACCAAACTTCATTTAACATCTTCATTCACAAGACCAAGACAGTCTGCTCATGTGTACACCGGTGTAGTTTATTTAGCAAGTCGCCAGTTACACATGGCATCAGCTGTGTAAGTAAGCTGTTTTCCCAAGTCTATTTTTGGATGCACGTGCAGATTGTTGTCACGCCTCGTGTTCAGACCCACATGCAATAAGAGGAAGCCACCGGCTATGCTAGCTAACAGCTACAGAGCAGAAGGATAATGAATAATTGATGACAATGATTGCCATAGTTACCGTCGTCATGAAGAGTCATGCCGATAGTTCCTCCAGTATTGATAACGAGGACCCGTGCCTCAGCTGCGCAAGGTGAGGTTATCAGGTCGGCGTTCTCAATCGAGTTGCAGCTGGACAACTTTCTCCTTCGTCCTGGATGAAGCTGAAGACTTCGTGGAGGGGAAACATCATTCACTTCTATCAGATCCAGAGATGGTTGTGACAAAGCCCGGGCGAGAGATGTGAGTCCATTGGTGCTGGAGTCCGCCATGATGGTTTTCGAAAGCCCCGGCGCTGTCTCTTTAAATACGCTAGCTAGGAAAAGTGTTCAAAACCCGGGTTTCTTTGGTGTTAGCAGCCTTACACGAGTCTTGTCTGCCTTTATTCTCGGAAAGCAGCTTTCATCGTAGTTAAAACGGCTTAGTAAACAGAGGAGGGACCTATTGT
>VVHJ01020051.1:27244-47286 GCA_015107715.1 Tylochromis polylepis
GGGGACAAGAGGAAAAAAAAAAAAAAAAAAAAAAAGGCAAGTCTTGGTTGCTTTTATTCAAGCTGCCTAATAGAAGCCCTGCTGTTCAGAAATGAAAACTCGAATATGTCTGAGTAATGCTCTGTGATTAAGTGAAAATATAGTTTGCCTGTAGGATATATTGGAGAAACTGCTGATGGGAACACATGCCCTCCTTTTTAGGAGCCTCTCATGACCATGTTCAGATAATTTCTACATTCTTTGAAAATGCCAACAGCTGTATAACAAGGATAGTACCATGAATAATGAGTGTGTACTCTTACAAGATAAACACGAATACAAGTACCAACTAGCAGAATAGTAACAGTTTTGCAGTCTGTTCAATTCATACTTATAAAACATGGACTTTCTTGCTGCTTGTATGCACTTCTTCCTAGTTCGAGCAGGCATTCATACACTACATTGTAATTCAAAGGTTTAGGGGTTAGTATTACTCATAGCATATATATTTTGCAAAGTATTTCTTATAAATATTTTAATTTGTTAGTTAGGACATGGAAAACAAATGTTTCCATTGAAGCTGGTTAACAAACGGGATTTTCCTTTTGCCAAAGACAGCACTGGTGTTCACAAGTCATCTTGCTGCTGTGTTTAGAGCAACAAAAGATTAGCTAGCATTATTCTACAGATGTCCTGGAGTTTTTCAGCTCAGCATGCTTAAGGACGCTGTGTCTTTTCCATTGAAACTGACACTATGAAAGCTAGTCATAAAGTCCATATTTGCATTTACTGCAAGGTGATGCAGTCTGTTTCCTAACTGTATTATTATCTATTAGACTTTTTTTTTTTTTTTGAGATCATGGCAGCATTTGTTTTGTGGAAAATTTGGTGTTTAGTACGTTGCTGCAGGGGCCTCAGGATGTTTGCTTTAGCACAACAGAGGTTTCCATCAGACAGGTCAGGTGACATCGATATGACTGCTTCTACAGATGATGTTTCACACAACCCACATACATAATGCAGCAGTGATTTGTGATCAGCTACAAACACTGTCAGTCAAAGTATCCAGGCTTCAAAGGGTATGTGTAAATACTTGCTTTCCGTAAGAGCTAGGTCTAGGGCCTCCATTAGACACTGATGGCAGCTTAATTGGGCTGTAATGGCCACTTTGGTTCCCACCACTTCATTACAACCATATGATCCTCACAGCTTTATTGGCAACTCTTGGGCCCTGGGGCAAGGACAGAGAGTGTAAGCAAGTTTTATGACCTCTTCTCTGTAAAGATGAGACCTCCCGGCCCTTCTGTCAACTCCCTCTGCACTCAGCAAAAATTCCTTACATTTCCTGGGAGGAAAGGTTAGAAATGGGTGTTAGGTCACAGAAGTTAGCTCAGTAACATTTACTTTGAGTAATGAAACTTGTTCTTCTTTTTTATGAAGCATTAGGGTTGTCAGGTTTTGCAAAAAATTTGTAGCAAATTTGACTGTTTTTACAGCAGCAAAGAAACAGGTTCTGTCAGGACCACACCAGCAAATGAGGATAATCAGCACTTGTTTCTCATGAGTCACCAGTGTCATAATTTGCAGAATAAGAAGGCCTTAAACTTCCACTGGTCTGTGCAAGAATGTGTATGACAGATTTGTCTTAGCCAGCCAAAACGCATGTTTGTTGGTGTGGTTCCCAGGACAACGGCCTGATGGGATCTCTGCCAGTGTGGCCTGGTGTTTTTGGTATCACACTGGTTGCTGGCTGTTGCACGTTTCCAATGAGTTCCTCTACTCCGTATGGAAAGAGGAAGAGTGGGGAGAAATCGAAAGAGAACCTAATCTTTGCAATTTCTTTGGAAGTTCTGCAATATTGGAATACCTTTTTTTTTTTTTTTTTAAACTGAATAAGGGCTTGTCCTTCATTAGTCAACTTCACAAGTTTTTAAACTACTCAGGAGAATCTGTTGTGGCTAGTATTGTAGCTGTACTCCTCCCATGCTTAAAATTGAATTGTGCTTGTGGTTTTCAGGGGTGTGGTTTGTCTTCCTCAGTTGTCTTCACTTCCTCTAAACTCCAGCTGCAGATAACATTTGTGAAGGTAGCACCAATGTAATGCTCATTTTCTTACTGCAAGCCCTGAATATAGTCATTGCTGATTTAATGTTGGCCTGCAGGACGACGGCCACACCCTTCTAGCTAATCACTCAAGGATTTGAGATGCATGTAGACACATATTTTTGCGCACAAAACTAAACACCATTATTATTTATCCGCCAAATGGCAGGAGGGAACACCTACTTTAAGCCACAGTTTGCAGCGCTTAGTTCAGTGCCTTATTCTCAGGGACAATAAAACAGCCTCTTTGGTTATGAAACTACCCTCTATCACTTGCTGTCTGTCCTCTGGTTAAATCCCGTGCCCCTTCTCTGAGTGCATTGTTAATAATGAACTCGCACAAAGCTCAGTTTAAAACGGGTCCGGAAGTGGCTGAAAGTCGTTTTAGGTTTCCTGTTGAGGTTAACGCTGTAGAATGCCATGGTAAATGCTGCATTTCTCTTTCTGTACCGTAGCTGGGGCTGGAATTTGTTTTGATTGCAGGTGTTTTAGAGTAGGTTTTGCTCATAAATAAGGTTTCCTAAAAGCATGTTGTGGTTTTGATAGTGAGTAATGCTATGTAGTGCAGGCCAGTTACATGAGGTTGAAAATATGAGGCTGTGATATCCAAGGTGCACTCTGGGCATAAGTCCAAAAGGCATTCCATTCATATCTGAAGTGAAGGTTGCTTACTGTGGGGAAACTGTAAATTCAGAGAACCAGAAAATAACTGTTAAGAGCTGAAAGTCCACCTGACATATCCAATTTTTTTGTTATTGCACAGACAAAGTGCTCATACAAGCATTAACTAATTTAGGTCACAAAGAAAACCGTTTCGCTGGCTGACATCCAATCTGTTCAGTTATGTTTTTAAACCTCAGAGCTTCTATTTATTTTCCATTATAGATAAATGTGTCCACAGAGTACTCTTGAAAAGTGATCAAATGTTTATGTGTGCACCAGTTTAACTGTGGAACAACTGTGTTTTTCGAACAGCACCACAAATAGAGTAAAGAGTGTTAACCATCGTTGCTTTCAGGTGTCAGAAGTGCTACAGACTGGGAGGAGGAGGGGCAGGCATAAATGGTCCTGCAGCTTGAGGCCTCTCGAGTGTCTTGCTTGCAAGGAACAGAAATTTAAGCGCATCTGTTTCTAAAGTAAAATGAAATCTTTTTTCTTTTATAGATTATTTGCTTATTTAATGCATTTGCCTAAGGCCTTTATAATACAGTGCACAGAACACTGACCTTTGTCATGTGACATCAGCATAGCAGAAGCCTCCACAGTGTTAAAGGATGAGCCACTAAGCAGTGATTTTAACACTGCAGTGTACACTACTGTAGACAGCAGTCATTCATCCAGGAGCGGTATCCACCAACCACATGGAGTCACCCACAGCCTTCGTACACTCGCTGACAGGATGATGAAGATCCATGCAAAGTGAACTCAGAGACTTTCCTCAGGAGCTCGCCGCCACACTGTCACGCTCCATGACTGACTACATCTGTGTATCTGACAAGATCGCTGTAATTACAGCAGAGTCAGTGTTTCGCGTGACAGTGCATCTGGATTAAACAACAGTTTGGGTTTGGAAGGAAGTCTCAGATCTGTGGCGAGCCAGGCGATGCTACACACACTCATACTCACACACACAGTCCAGATTCATACTGCTGTGAGGTAATGACTCAGGGAAACTTACACAAAAGCACACAGCTACACTGCTTCCCTGCTCTAAAATTCTTCCCTCTGTGCCGGACCGCCACACATCTTTATAATGACAAATCCATCACTGCACTTGTATGCCGTGGAGACAGCAGTCACAGGAAGTGAAGTCACAGAACCTTTGGTATTTCAACCAAGGGATCAATAAACTACTACTACATTTTTTGTTGACATCAGTAAATGACCATGACTGTGCCACATACACTGCACATATACATCTTTATACATGTACATGCATATTATACATATTAGTTTAAAACCTAATATTGCCCAAAAAGACAATCAAATGACCTTTGATTAACAAATGTCATTACAGGCGTAGCATTGACATTAGTGCACTAACAGGGA
This sequence comes from Tylochromis polylepis, assembly GCA_015107715.1. Taxonomy (NCBI): domain Eukaryota; kingdom Metazoa; phylum Chordata; class Actinopteri; order Cichliformes; family Cichlidae; genus Tylochromis; species Tylochromis polylepis. Next base: position 31,376 of record VVHJ01020051.1, read on the forward strand.
TGAAAGAAGAGTAAAGTGTGTGCAGTATTCTCACAGTGCTCCCCTCTCAACTGCAGCACAGCTGTCTTAACAGCACCCCCGCCCTCCCCCTGTTCCCCTGCAGGGGTGTATTTTGGGGGGGCAGCATTGTGTTTCTATAAGCTAGTTGTCCCATTGGGCTTTGCTTCCCTGGCACGGTACCACCTCTTGCTCTCAGATCCAATGAACAATGAGTGCTGCGGATTATTAGCATTGTTGTGTTCCATCTTTCCAGATGAGGATAAAGAGACAGCTGAAAGATAACAAATACAGTGCTGTTTGGTAAGCGAGGTCTGGCCTGCTCCCTCTTGGTGCACCGTAAAGTTCAGTCAGGCTCAGATTGCCATGTAAAATTGGGGGGGGGGGGGATCTGTGTGTGCAGATACACCTTTGCGGAATCAGAGGAGTCACTCTTTCATGCAGCCCTTCTTCTATTTTTAATCAGCCCAGTTTGATGTCTATTCTTAAGCCACTCCCTAATAGTTAGTGAGAAAATTAGTCTTCCTTTCTGGAGCAGTGTCTCTTGGCTCCAGGCAGCGTGATGATGGTGACACAAAGGATCCTCTGTGTCACTTGGCTGTGATGCAGCAGAGTTGAGCGCACCACACAGACTGCTGGAGTCAGACTCTCCTCCACCCATCTGGTATTGGGGAGGGGGGTGCTGCACTGCCACCTCATGTTAAATTGTTTTACAAGAATCTTAAAGGTTGCATGCTGATTATGGAATCCATTGCAGGTGTTCACTAACCCATGAACTGACAATAAACAAGTAATTCAACTTAAAAAACAACAACAAAAAACCCAGTATGCATTGGATGCTATGGACTTGTGTTCCGAATACAGGTTTTCCACACCATTAAGAGTTATTCCTACTTATAGCACCATCTGTTGGCAGAAAATGCCCCCATTGTGTCTTGATGGTTACCAGAATCCACAGTAATGTGTATGTGTGTATGATATATATGATAACAGATTACAGAGACACTACTGCTGCTTCACTGTGGGCTGTCCTCATTTACAGTGGGCCTTCCTATTCCCTTGTTGTGTGAGCCTAATTAGTCATCCACAGGAACAGCACAACTACACCGTTTAAATTATTTTTGGTTAACATTTAGGAAAACACCAGGGATGGGGAAATATATTCTGAGTTACTTAAGTGGAAGACCCATGGATGGGGTGGGGGTGGAAGTGTTGACACAGAATAATGGAGCACCCCTTTACCCCTCTAATCTCCTCAGTAACCCCTGTGGGTCCTGTCCCCACCACACTGGGGGACATGGACTTAATACCAGCTGTGAGTCAAATTAATTAGCTGAATGTGTCCCAGCCAAACCAAAGCAGACCTTAACTCCAAGTTAATTCTGACCGTAACAGTCCAGCTCAAGCACAATGTGCAAGTGAGAGTGGCACAGGAGGGCCACGGGGAATGATTATCTTACATGATCCGCTGTAGTTATTTATAGTAACTGTAAAAGAAAAAAAAGGCAATTAATCTCACTTGCTTCTTTCTTCATAGGCATTCTCATCGACCAACATCTATAATCTGATTTGATCCCACCGCACCTCCGCCTCTCTTGATCAAATGCTCATTTTAAACATTCCACATGTGCAGTTAGAAGAGACTGGTTAACAATCAGTTGGTTAGATGGAACAGAAAGGAATACATTGTTCAGTTTTGTTCATGGTTTCAAATTGCTTGATTGAGTGTTGACTCTATACACAAAGCTAAAGCACCTGCACCTGTAGTATTATTAGCCACTTGTGTCTGCTCTACTAATAATTTTAACTCTTAAATTTAGGGAAATTTATATACTGTGTGCTTTTTTGCCTATTAAAATAGGTAAGTGTTGCACTCATCCAGTGATCATGTTGGACCATTTCATTAATATGTAATCAAACTTGGTTCTATTGTACTATTTCTTTCATAAATCAATTTGAGTATTTAGGGGCACCTCACCCTGTCAACTTCAGCATTAATATTTTATTTGGCCTAAGTGTTTGAGGCCAACCTGCTCATTACACTACAGCTCTACTGTGTAAACAGACAGCAGCATGAAAGGCTGTGAGGGGCCCCTGCATGCCTGTGGAAGTATGGGGCGTACTTCATGGTTTTATGCTTGAAAAGGAGCCATAATCTTCCACCTAATCTGGGGCTTTGAGTGGAATTCCCCTCACATGGACGGCAAAAGCTGGCATTGCAGATCTCTGTTGTCCTCTGTTTTTAAAGACCAGGGACGCCACATAAAGATATGGATTGAAATCTTTAGTCATACATTAGATTTGTTACCCTAAGCTCACTTCATATGAAAAGTGAACAAAACTGTCTTCACAGCTTAATATTTAATTGTTGAGTGAGCAGGCTGGCTCTTTAATTAATCATTGGACACAATTAAATCCTTTCCTAGGTTTCAGATTTTAAGCATCTATTCCTCTCGAATGTCTGAATTTACATAATTCACAAGAAGAAAGAAAATCACAAAGAAAACCACTCTAACCACCACTTATCACTGTCATCAGGTGCTTATTTCTGCATGAGATTGTCAACACTTTTATGTAAACATGTTATTGTACATATTATCCAATTATTTAATTATCACTTGCTAAATATTCCAAGTTTAATGATATACAATGGGAAAATATGTCTGTGCTCAAGAACAGAAGTCCAGTAGTCATGTTTGCAGCATTTTGCAGATGCCTAGGGCGTAAAGGCTTCACTTTCACATCTGCTTATTAACTGTATTTTTTATAAACAAGACAAACTGCAAAAACCCATGTGGGTGATGCCTCTTGCTCAAACAATGCACTTGTTTCTCCCATCTGTGCTTGCACACGTCTGCCATCTAGCTTCACAGCAATAGAACTACATGGACTGAAACAGAATTCTACACTTTTAAAGGGCATGAAAAAATAGTGTCTCTGTGTTGATTTAATCGTGTGTGCTCCAGTCAAATAACATAAACAGTAATTTAACAGCATGCTTCTCTTTAAAAAGTTAATAAATTTAATATCTTAAACAAGCTTGTTATACTGTTCCAAGTTTCCATGTCACAATCAGAGTCTGATAGTCAGGCTTTTCTTCGAATGTGCAGAATGTGGATGTCTGGACTGCTAAATTCTGGGTCTTGTTTCTCTGAAGGAATCTCCTCACAGCAGAAGTTCTGTTGCACCAACTTAAAAAGAAAAGAGAGCAGGTCAGATGATAGCTATGACAAATATCTCCACTTAGTTTGTGGAAATAAAAACAAATTCTAACCTCAAAAAACTCCCTTTCCACTTCTGGGTTGACACCCTCAGTGCGCTGCTCATAGCAGCAAACAACGCAGGTCTGTGGACCACAAAGCAGCTTCAAGCTCTCCACCAGTGGAACAATTGACTGTGTGGAAATAAGCGATGACTCACAATGAGAAATACAAAACTTTTTCAGAATGATTGTGATGTTGCAATCTTGCAGGGGATCATAATGGATTGAAAACTACAGGAAAGTACCTGCTCATAATAGATGCAATCTGCCATAAGGACATAATCTGGGGGAGGCAAGAATTCAGACACATCTTCACCCCTGTAATAGTGGAAATAAAATATTAAGCATATGCTGAATGTCTTGCTGACGTATTACTGTGAAATCTATATTAGGAGCATAAAAAAAATAGGAAATATAAGTACAAACCATTTCAGTACCTTGGCAGTTACGGATCCACTGCTGATAAGTGCCTGGTTTTCTTGGATGTTCACCTTCAACAGGTTCTGTAAATCTTCCAAGTCTGTTACTATTACCTGTGCTCTGCAGGAAAACATTTTTAAATATTAATAAATCACCAATACTGACTTTTCCCATATGATTACTAAAAGATAGTAGTAGTGTAAGGAATGACTTTTAAATATTTTGATATTTAAACACAACATTAAGATCACATATAAATAAATAACTCACCCTAGCGTTGCTGCCATAAGACCAACTATTCCCGTTCCAGCTCCCAACTCCAGCACAGTCCTACCAGACCAAACGTTCACACCTGAAGACGGATCGTAAAACTGCTTTGTCTCTAAATACTTTGCAAGAACAATAGCTGCATCCCACACAACACAGCCAACGTCTCCCAAGTAGCACTGCTTAACTTTCAAGGCACAACCGTCGTTTTTCTCTATTTCTCTGACAAAATACTCACTCTCGTTTACCTTGGCCGCCATGTTGGCCAAAACAGGAACAGAAATAAAACTTCCGGTCTGATATATTTTTCTAAATAAAAGCGTTACCTCGCCAAACATTAGGACTGGTGCACAAAGTTGAGCTTGACGCTTTATAAAAGTTATTTATTTCTATTTTATTATTTTAAAAATACAATCATAAACAATGAAAAGTCAATGGCATCACAAAAATATAAGATAAGACAAGAAACACTTATCTTATAATTTATTAATAACAATAATACAATTAAAATAAAAATTTAAAAGCAAAAAATCAAACAGAATTTAAACAGAAGTTGCAAAAAATGTCAAAACATTGTTAAAATTAAAGAGCAGACAACATGAACGAATGATTGGAGGGTCATTGTATTTTAATAGCCTTCCACCATAACACATTTTAAAATTATTTAAAATTATTTGAAGCGTGTATCCATGGCATGGACACCAACGTGCCAAGAAGCATGCTTCCTTTTAGAGAATGAAGGCTTACACTGATTTCATTTTTTTTCTTTTCTTTTCTTGCCCCATAATAATTTAAAAAAATGTTTCGTGTCTTACCGAGTTGAGGTGAAAATTTTACGCATTATAATTTTCACTTCAAATTTATGAATAGTTGTGGCGAGGAACTACTCTTAACTAAGGTGTGAATATAATTACTTGTGATTTTTTTGTACATTTATTTGTTGTTAATTTTTTAAATTTACAGTAACTGTTATTAATGACCGAAGAACAGAAAATAATAGAAAAAATAGAAAAATAAATATTACTACGATTAACTTGTGTAGCGGTGAGATGCTGACGTAGGGAATCCGTGACGTGTTCGCGCGCCACTGCAATCACTGTGGCGGTAATTATGCTTGCTAGCTGAGACAGGCAACTTCATACTGTTTGTCGAAGTGTAATAACTGAATATTACAGATGTACATCTGAGTCTGTGTTTGTCCGTTGTCCTGCCTCTGCATGGGTTTAAAATGTTTGCCAGCAGCACAGAGGAGGTAACTGGCGTTAACACCTCAGCATGTGGACAGTCGTGGGGTACATTCCCTGAGGACAAAAGTGGACTGAACGAAACCACCTCTTGTGGTGTCACATCAGCTTCCTCTGCATCATCAAAGCAAAGTTTAGATGAGGGCAGCACGAGCTCCAGCCACGGCCCATCATCTGGAATGGCCTCAGGTGATGTGCTAACATTAGCAAGTTTTATTTTGAGGGAAGTGAGGCTAGATACCAAAAAAACTTGCTAACATTGTCATTTCTGTAATGGAACGATCAAATCTTTTTTTTTTTTTGGCATTTGGGGCACCCGGCAAATTTGGCTCTGGGCATGACACAGCAGTAATAATACTGTGCTACACCTCTTTTTTCTGTTTCCTATTGCTGTAGGTCAGTTACTCAGCAGCTTTAGAATAGGCAAGACAGCTTCATTGCTCCTTTCATCTTGTTCAGAGAGCTCATCATTCCACAGCCGTGGAGGAACACCAAGACATAGAAGGACCCCAGGGTCTGCTGGGGCACCTGGTATACATGCTGCACAGACACGAGTTATTGATTACTGTGGTATTAATTAAGCAGTTTTTAAAATAAGGTATTATTATTAACAAAGATCTGTTTATGCAGGAACAAGCTGCTCATCTGGATCCACAAACTCTGCTTCTGTGGTTGTGGTAGTAGTTGAAGGACGCGGCTTAGCCAGAGGAGAGATTGGCATGGCTAGTCTTGATTTGAAATGCCCAGAGCTTGTACTCTCTCAGTTTGCAGATACAGGAACATATGTCAAGGTAAATCACCCATGTCATACTGTCATTTAGCACTCAGAACAGACTGAGAGACATGGAATTCATCTTTCAGTCATGTATTATTCATCTGAAGGTCATAACCAAGATTCACATCTTGGTCCCAGTGGAAATACTGATGGCAGACACAGCCAGTGAGAAGGGGAAAGGAACAAAGCTGTTCAAGCTCATCACTGAGAATTTTCCGGTACAAATGCAACAATAACACACAATTCTTTTAAACAAATTTCCACTTTAAGTAGAGAGTAGCCAACTTGTGCTCAAGTATTCACTGAGTTGCTAAGTGTGTGGTGCAAACTGAATTTTATTGGGTATTTATTCTTCAGGGTGTACCTTTCACTGCAGTTCAAAGGAAGTATTTTAATGAGAAGAAAGGGCTGGAGTACATTCAGCAGCTGTGTGCCCCAGAATTCAGCACTGTTGTTATGGAAGTTCAAGCTAAGTATGCTATAGATAGATAGAGAGCTACTGTAGCCTAATACTTTTCTCATTGCCCAATATAATAATTTTTTTTTAGGTATTATTGCCTAGCAGCTGCAGCTGCTTTGCTGAAGTACTTAGAGTTCCTCCAGAACTCTGTCTACGTTGCCAAGTCTCTTAAAGTGAGCTTTAAAGGGAGTGAGCAGACAGCCATGATTGACTCAGCATCTGCCTCTAACTTGGAATTGGTGGTTAATAATAGAAACCACAGGTGAAATGGAAAGCGATGACAAGAATGACGTCTTTGTATGTAGTTCCTCTGTCATGCAGACTGACTGTGCCTTTTCTTTTTTTGTTCTAGGAGTGACCATACGCTTTTCGGGGTACTCAACCACACAAAAACACCTGGTGGTGCCAGAAGGTTGCGCTCCAACATTTTGGAGCCTCTAGTTGATGTGGAAACAATCAACACTCGCCTGGACACCATACAAGAGCTGCTGGAAGATGAGGAGCTTTTCTTTGGCTTAAAGAATGGTTGGAGACAGGCACAAAAAGTTTTAATCATTATAAATATTCTGCATACTAAAAATTGGAGCATATCTGCATTGACTGTTTGTTCCTCTGGCCCTTTTAGCCATAAGTCATTTCCTTGATGTTGACCAGCTGCTCTCAGTTCTTGTCCAAATCCCAAAGCAGGAAACAGTACGTGCAGTACTTTCAGTGCTTGTGACAATATTCTGTTTGTTTACTTCTGTGCATTTGTCACTGCTGTTATTTTTTTTCCTACAGTTTCAAGTTGCTGAAGCAAAGATTACACATGTCATTCAGCTGAAACACACACTGGACCTGGTGCCGAGGCTAAGGGTCTGTGCTGCTAACATCCTCAAACAAAATCGCTCAATAGCTATGGACAGAATAAGAAAACAATTAATTCATTAAAAGCTAATTGTGACTTATTTATAATGCAAATACTGAATCTTTGTTAAAGCATTATACCATATAAACAGATGGTGCTGAAGAACTGCAACACAGCTCTGCTCAAGGCATATAGTACAACACTTGAAGATAACAGGTTGTAAATTTTGTGCTTATGTGTGATGAACTGAATTTGCTAGTTACAATCTCCTGTCTACAGACTCATTCCACTGTATACATTTATGTCTGCCTTAGGTTTGACATGATCCTGGAGCAGATCAAAACTGTGATCAATTATGACACAACTTACCTCAAAGGTAGCCTTAACATGCGCACCCAGAAGTGTTACGCTGTGCGCCCGAACATCAATGAGTTTCTCGACATTGCCCGGAAAGTTTACACTGAGATAGTGGACGACATTGCAGGTGTTAATGCTTAGTGTTTACCAGATGACTTTGTCTTGCGATGTTTAGGTAATTTGTTCTTACCTTGAAGCATGGCTACATGCTTCATGTCATTGCGCTGCACAGGGCTTGTGAACCAGCTGGGGGAGAAATATGGCTTGCCAATGCGTACTAGCTTCAGCACAACTCGAGGTTTCTTCATCCAGCTGAATCTTGAAGGACTAATTTTACCAGAAGGGAAACTCCCCTCAGAGTTCATCAAAGTAAGGTCCACTGAAGGTAGCCAGACTTATTGCAGAAAGTATAACTCAGCATTAGTTGTTAATAAAGGAAGCTAAATTGCCACCGGTGGGACAATAAGGTTGACATTGAATGAAGGGGAAAAAACCTGCATTTCAACATCTTTCCACCTCAGGTAACTAAGCACAAGAACAACTATGGCTTCACCACCACAGACCTGATGAAGATGAACAGCCGTTGCGAGGAGGCTCTGAAGGAAATCTTTCACATGTCTTATGTGTGAGTAGATCATGATCTCGTGACTTACAAACATGAACAGTAAATTGAGATAAAGGAATATAGCTTTGTGCTATGACTGTTCTTAGTAGTTTTAGAGTTTTGTACAGTGTTGTGCAAAAGTCTTGAGTCACCCCTCATTTCTTTATGTTTTGCTAAAAAAAAAATTAGAGCCAAAACGTTTAAATTTGGGTTAAACTCTCCATAAGAGTTGTCGCCACCGATTTTCAGTGCAATTCTTGTGTTATTCAAGCATACCTCATTCTTTTCCTCCCTGTTTTCCTTCATTAATAATGGCTTCTTAACAGCCACTGAAATCATTTCTGATGAGGCGTCATTGAATAGTAGAGGGATCAACTGAAGGTCCAGGTGCATCTCTGCGGTCCTATGTGGGGTCTTTGCTGAATTTTTCCCTATTTCTAAATGACTCAGCTTTCAGATACTGTTCATCTGCTGTAGACAGTCTTTTAGGCCTGCCATTTCTTTTGTCCTTCACTTGTTCATTATCAAATTTCGTATCAAGTTCATTATCAAAGACACACTGCACACCATGCCGAGATGTGCCAAGTTTTAGCTTTTTGAGAATCTCCTTGTTGCTGCAAAAATACTACTTTATGTTGTGTTTCATAGATTCAACTAAAGACATTGGAATAAATTATGTCTCTTGTGATAGGCTACCGGTAACAAAGTTTCTAAAGATACAATTTAAAATGGGTTCTTTGCTAAGCATTAGATCCTTTTTAACTCAAAATATTTTATTGAATTTTCATATATATACAAAACAGAGCTCACTTATATTATGTTACACTGCGGGCTCACAAAGACCAGTAAAACAGTTCGCTCAGACAAAATCAAAAAACAACCAAAAAAAACAAAAACAAAAAAAAACCCTTTCCCCATCTCCCCACCCATCACTGACAAAACCATGTCATCTCTCCACCGCAAATTGCAATAGGTCAAAGAGCCGGGAATGTTCTTAAGAGGGGCCCCCATAGCTTCTCAAAAGTATCAATGCGCTGTTTAAGTGAGTACCTGATTTTTTCAAGTTTTAAACAAGACATGACATCTTGCAGCCACTGTGAATGAGATGGAGGGGAGGCCTCTTTCCATTTGAGTAAGATTGCACGGCACGCCAGAAGTAAGGCAAAAGCTATAGTGTTTTTCAACAGTACTTAAAGTAGTATTGCCCTCAAGCACCCCAAAAAGTGCTGCCAGGGGATTTGGTTCCAGTCTGGTATTAAATATGCAAGATACTGTGCCAAAGATTTCCCTCCAATAAGTACCCAAATGTAGACATGAAAAAACCATGTGATTAAGAGAGGCCTCTGTGAGATTACATCTGATACACAGCGAGCTAACAGTAGAGTAAATAGAAGACAGTTTAGCCTTGGAAATATGGGCCCGATGTACCACCTTAAACTGAATTAACTGGTGTCGAGCGCAAAATGAAGATGAGTTGACCATCTTAAGAGCAGAGAGCCAGGCGTCATCAGATATAGGGAGGCCTATATCCTCCTCCCAAGCTATCTTAAATTTATCCACTGAAGGTTTTTTGAGTTCTAGCATAACGTTATACAGTTTAGAGATAGTACCTTTCTTCGACGGGTTCAGTGACATAATTACATCCATCATGTCTGTCTCTGCAGTCTTTGAAAATTTGGGCAGTTGGGAAACAAAAAAAATGCTGCACCTGAAGATAACAAAAGAAATCAGAATTTAAAAGGTCAAATTTCTCTTTCAACTGTGCAAATGATACCAGGGTATCATCCATAAGTAGGTCTTTAAATCGTGTAATACCACATCGGTGCCATCGCTGGAAGCCTGCATCTATAAGAGAAGGCTTAAAAAGGTGGTTCATGGCGATAGGACTCCAAACAGAAAAACTGTATAGGCTAAACTGTCTCCTGAACTGAGCCCATATCTTCAACGAATGTTTAACCACTGGGTTGTTAAGTGATTCAATAGAACGTAATGGCAAAGCAGAGCCGAGAAAAGCCAAAGGAGAGAAATCATTGTGTAGGCAAAGCTCCAGCGCAACCCAGTCAGGGCATTCAGGACGGTCGCGATAAATGGACCATTGTACAAGGGTTCTCAAATTGGACGCCCAGTAATAGAAACTAAAGTCTGGCAAAGCAAGCCCTCCCTGTTGTTTTGTTTTCTGAAGATGGATTTTATTCAAACGAGGCCGCTTACCCTGCCATACATATGAGGATATGACAGAATCTAACTGTTGAAAAAAGGAGCCAGGAATAAAAATTGGCAAGGTTTGGAAAAGGTATAAAAATTTAGGGAAAACAACCATTTTAACAGAATTCACACGTCCAACTAGAGATAACGACAGGGGTGACCGACGGGATAGTAATTGTTTAATCTGGTTAAACAAAACAGCCAAGTTTTCTTTGAATAAATCTTTGTACTTTTTGGTAACTGTAACTCCAAGATAGTTAAACTTGTTAAGCTCAACTTTGAAAGTAAGGTTGGTAAAGTCTGTGGCCCATGCTGCTTCATTAATAGGGAAAAGTACACTGTTACCAATATTCAGTTTGTACCCTGAGAAACTACCAAAGTGACTAAGCAGTGCTATAACAGAAGGGAGTGAGTCAGTTGGGTTAGAGACATAAAGCAAGAGGTCATCTGCGTAAAGGGAAACCCTATGCTCCACCCCTCCTCTTTACTGCTACGGAGTGCTATAGCAAGCGGTTCTGTTACTAAGTTGACGAGCATGGGACTCAAGGAGCACCTCTGACGGGTGCCATGACTCAAGTTGAAGGGACTTGATATTTGGGAATTGGTATGGATCATCACAGTGGGCTGGGAATACAGTAGTTCAATCCATGAGCTAAAAACGGGTCCAAAACCAAATTTATCCAGCACAGCAAATAGGTAGGGCCATTCAACATGATCAAATGCCTTTTCCACGTCAATAGTAATTACACATTCGGATCTATCTTCATGGGTAGAATCAAGAATATCAAGGAGTCATCTAACATTAAAATATCCCTGCCTATTTTTGATAAAGCCAGACTGATCTCTGGATATAATGGTAGGAAGAATGTTGTCCAACCAATGTGCAAAGACTTTTGCTAGAATCTTAATGTCTGTATTCAAAAGTGAGATTGGTCTGTATGATGCACAATTAGTCAGATCTTTGCCCTTTTTTGCAATAAGTGTAATCCAAGCCTCATTGAAAGACCGAGGCAGGTTACCCAGTTCACGAGACTCTGAAAAAACCGAGCAAAGTCACGGAGCGAGCAGCAGGGAGAACTTTTTAAAGAATTCAGTAGGGAAGCCGTCTGGGCCAGGACACTTATTCGACTGCATCGACATGATGGCCGCAACTATTTCTGTCCGAGATATGGGTTCTTCCAATCTATTCCTAAACTCAATTGAGAGCATAGGAATATCCAAGCCATTGAGGAAGTTCAGCATTACACCGGGATCCACATGAGCCTCTGAGGTATATAATTTGGTGTAAAATTCTTTGAAGGCGGCGTTAATTTCCATAGGGTCAGTCATGATTTGACCAGTGTCTGATTGTGTTGTAGAAATCGTCTGTTTGGCTTTCAAGCCTTTAAGGTGGTTAGCTAACAGTTTGTCAGACTTGTCTCCATAAGTATAAAATATGGTCTTATTTCTCAAAAGTAATCACTCAGTACGATGGGTAGTGAGTAAGTCAAACCTGGTTTTCAGTTCTACTTGTTTTTTGTATCGGTCTGGACACCTATTTTGACTACTTATCAGTGATTCCAATCTGGTGGACCAACTCCTTTTGTTCTTTATATGATTTGTGCTTCATGAGAGCACTATAAGAGATAATTTGTCCCCGCAGGTAAGCTTTAAGAGTGTCCCATAAGGTAAGGTAAGAGATTCCAGGATCAGTATTAGTGTCATTAAAAAAGGTTATCTCTTTCTCGATAAACTTAATAAAGTTTGCATCAGATAGAAGTGTAGAGTTAAATCGCCATTGCCTGCCTCCAGGAATAAAGCCAGGAAAAGACAGAGATAAAATAAGAGGGGCATGATCAGAAATTACAATAGGCTGATATTCACAAGAGGAAACCAAGGGGAGAAGTTGGCCATCAACCAAAAAGTAATCAATTCTGGAATATGTGTGATGAACCTGTGAGAAGAACGAGTACTCCTTGTTGGCAGGATGCAAAGAACACCAAACATCACTAATACCAAACTCAGAAAGGAAATCACTGATAAGGCTGGCAGACCTACTGGCCACCCTGGGTTTGTTAGAAGATCTGTCTAGAACGGGATCTAGTCAGCAATTAAGATCCCCCCAAGAATAAGACAGTATGTATTTAAATCCCCTAATAATGACAGCAGTCGTTTAAAGAAATCTGCATTGTCCACATTTGGAGCATATATGTTGACTAAAGTTACTAACGTATTGTATAGTTTACCTGAAACGATCACATACCGCCCATATTTATCTGAAACTACATTATGACGTTCAAATGGAATATGGTGACTAATAAGGACTGAGACCCCACGAGCCTTAGCCTCAAAACATGAGTGGAAACTCTGACCCGACCAGCATGATAATAACCGATCAGAATCAGAGCTGCGAACATGGGTTTCCTGTAAGAAAGCTATGTTGGGTTTAAGATGGGGGAGAAACCTTCCTCCTTTTAACAGGGTGGTTTAAGCCCTTTACATTCCAGCTAATTAAATTAAGATGACTAGTCATTCTGCATGTGTAGAAGAATATATTATAAACAGGTAACAGAGACCCAATGAGTGGAGTGGTGAAACTAATTGGCCAGGACTTTTCCTCAAGTTTTTAAAGGATACCAAGGTATTATTGGCAGTGACAGATCCCCCCTTCCCGCCCACCCAAACCCAGAAAGCTGCTAAATCAAACAGCAGCAGGCTCTGCAAAATAAGCATCACAAAAAAATCATCTTCCAAGTTCCAATAGACAAACTTATAAAGGCCAATGGTCCGGCCTCCTGACAGAGAACAATAGGACCTCAAAAAAGGCACCATTTGTGTCAACTACCTTTAAATAAAAAAAATAAATTAAATTAAATTAAAAAAAACATGAAATGGTGTTTTAACACTGCGTCAATTAAAAAAACAAAAAAACAGCAATGCAGTGTACTTAAGTAATAACACAAGGAAACACAAGTATGTATATAACCAAACCGGGACACACCAATACCGACAACAACTTAACGTTAACGTCAAAACAGAGCAACATAGTCCCAGACTGTTAAACACTGCATGCAATGTAAATAAAGTAATAAATATCACCCAAAGTGGCGTGATTGTAGAGGAGGCATTGATCATTCTTGTAGAAGTAATCCTGTGCCCAACTAAAGTCACAAATTATTTATGTTAGGCCGGGTTGTTCCAGGTGCTCATCAACACATCTTCGTGCTTCCCCGACGCTGCTAACCCACTTTTTGGCCCTGCTGGGCAGCGTTATACGGAGTCAGGATGGGTACAACAGCGCCGGTTTCAAACCCCGCTTGTAGAGCTCCGCCATCACCTCCCTGTACCATTCTCGTTGACCCACAATTTCAGCACTGTAGTCCTCCACAACACGAATCTGTTGGCCGTTGTAGTCAAACCTCCCCCGCGCCGTGCTTCTCTGATCAGGAGCTCCTTCGTCTGATAACGGTGCAGGCAGAGAATGACAGGTCGCGGCTGCTGTCCGGCTGCTGGTTTAGGTGCTAGCGATCTGTGGGCTCGGTCTATTTCTGGTAGTGACGGCAACATCTTCTGTATATCCCCTGAAGAAATCGGGGAAAAAAAACTCTGTTGGGCGCCCGATTTCAGTCGATTCAGCCAACCCGAGAATGCGTATGTTTTGATGGCGACTCTGGTTCTCCAGATCAATAACTTTAGCTTTCAGCTCGGCATTTTCGTCTTGGAGAGACAAACAGGCATTCTCCAGATCCATAACACACTGACTTAAGCCTTCAGAAGCGAGTTCAAGTGAAGAGATATGTTGGTCATGGTCATCCAAGGAGATTTTATATTGGTCTAGTTTGGAGTCAATCACCTCGAATGATGCTTTGAACTCTGCAGACAACTTTTCACGGTGATGCTCAAGTAGCGATGTAATGGCGTCAAGTGTTAGCCCAGGATTAGCACTAGCGTCTTCTTTGTCGACGGCTTTTTGTCCTTTAGACGGCATCTTTTACAAGATAAAACAAAACAAACAAAAAAAGAGTATATCCAACAAAAGCAGGCACAGAATTAGGAGGTTTGGGGGCTAATAGCAAAAACACGGCCGGAGCACACTCACCACACGTCTGCTCCATTCGCCTCTGAAACCCCCCAAAAAACCCATTTCTTTTTGATAAAGCTTATAGTTAGGGCTGGATGAGTTGACCCTGCATCACTGGAAGCCCCCAGCAGCATAACTAAGGGAGTTATGCTCAGTTATGCTGCTGGGGGCTTCCAGTGATGCACGGAGTGTTTCTTTTTCACTCAGCTTTCTCACTCACTATGTGTTTATACACCACTCTGCATTTAATCATTACTTATTATTAATTCCTGGTTCTCTACCACAGTGTGTCTTTATCCTGTCTTCTTCCCCTCACCACCAACCACTCACAGCAAAATGTCCAGCATCACAAATTAACCAGCTGCTAATGAGTGAGATGCACCAAGAATGGCTAACTGAAAGCCGGATAGTCCCAATCCCACAAGGATTCCGAGAAGGGACCAATGCCATCCGACTGCAGGCCAATAACCTGCCTCAACACAACATGGAAGCTCCTGTCAGGTATTATAGTGGCTAAGATGAACAGGCACATGGATCAATCATCAGATCAGACCAGACAAACCAATCAATGCACTGCCTGAATTGACTACATGAAAGCCTATGGCTCAATGCCTCACATGAATCCTGGAATGCATAGAAAACAATACAAGATTAACAGGACCATAAAAGCCTTCATGAAGAAACTCAATCAGGGGTGAACAAGAAATCAGGTCACTGATCCATACCGCTAGCACCTACAACAATCACACTGGAATGTCATTCGGGCTGTGTGACAAAGTGGGTGAGAACACCATTTGTCAGAGTGTAGGCTTGTTTATATCATTTGTGTTGAGTTAGCCATGATTTGTTTTCTGTAGAATGTCAAGCATGTACTATCCCGGGTTTGTTTATGTTTTGCATTTGTACAGATTACATATTATAACACCTTGGTTTAGATCAACTGTGACGAGTTTACATTATTATTTTGTTGCTGGGTTTCTCTTTCTTCACTTACCTGTGTTCCAGGAGCCAAAGGAGGAAGTGCTGCCTCACTTCCTGTATTAATAGCTTCCTGTGAGTCTAAGGTCACAGGAAGGAACCAGGTGAAGGGGGGGGAGTAGTTGAAGGCTAATTAAAATGGTTTTAGGAGTGTTTGAAGCTTGTATTTGTATAAAGATACGAGTTACGCTTTAAGTGTGTTTTAGTATTAATAAAGAAAATATAGTAAGAGCATCATTATGTTAATGCTTAAACCTCTCCAAGTGAGTGGAAGATTCCAGAGGGGAGGAGTGGTTGGATAGCAGGGGTATTTAACCAGACCATCTCGGATGTCCAAGGAGAGAGGACCAGTCCAGTGTAGAGGAGTACACGTGATGTTAATTTGTGTTGAATTAAGTTTAGTTATGGTTAATTTCTACTAAGTTAATTTTGGTG
>VVHJ01020063.1:2950-17067 GCA_015107715.1 Tylochromis polylepis
GTTGGGGGGCAGGCAGTATAAAAGTAACAGTTTATTTGATCATGGACAGCACAAAGAGGGGATTTCCAAATCCAGATTTACCCAGACTACATTTTTTTATGAGTTGGTCATGGAGATAATCAAGTTGGAAACACTGAACGATTGAAAATATTTTAATAATTACTAATCTGGTCTCCATTGATGCCACCTGCTGAGAGATGACTCAGCTAACGTGTAATATTTGTGGAACTCGGTCTGCTTATTTATTTTAGAGTTTAGTAATTTAAACTGGAAGTCATTATGTTCTTAGAGAGGCCTAACTGGAGAATGTGTGTGGGTGTTGAGGTGGGTCAGTCAGTGAGGCTGTGTGTGGGTGGGGGCTTCGGTTTGAGTCCCCTGACAAACGTGGGCCCCGAGAAACTCGAAGCAAACGTTCTCGGGGTTAGCGTGTAGGCTCCCCCCTCCTGACGTCACGTCTGGAGGCAGGCTGCTCGCGCCGCTGACACCGTTCACCTCCAACTGAAGAACTTTTTGGAGTTCTCAGGCTCTCCTGACTCAAGTCAAACAAGCTCAGAGGAAGCCGCTGCAGCCCGCACAGCCTCAGCGCTACAGGGAGACAGAGGAGGGCGACGGGCGCGTCTACAGCCGAGGAACCCTTCAACGTTACAATCTCTGTTTTATTTCAAACTTTACAGAAAGGGACTTTTGTCAGGGCTAAGTTAGCTCATTCTGATGGTTGGAATTCCGTATCTGCAAGAATATGTTGAGGAATACACACGTTTTTCTTACTCGTAAGAAGTGAGGAGTTTTTTACAGAACAGAATCTGGACCTCTTTTTTTCACCCTTGCAAACTTTTATCTTTACTTCTTTATTGGGTGTGGATATGGCTTGGATAAATTGGGGGCTTTTACTTTCCTTTGGGATGTTTCTCTTCCCGGTTTGTGTGTCCCCGGAGCGGCAGCAGAGCCAGAGCGGCTTCAGGAGGCTGTACGTACTGCAGCCCGGGCCGGGGCCCGGGTCGGCCGGAGCGAACGGCGGGGTGCGAGTCAGCTCCATCTCGAGTCTTCACGGCCTGTCGGGGCAGCCGCACACGTACAATGTGGAACTCACAGCCAACTTTGGCGGCCAGGTCCGGAGCCGCAGGATGGGGAAGCAAGCACCGTCAGCCCCGCAGCAGCAGCCGGCAGTCCGGCAGGAACAGAGCCAGAAGCAGCTCCTGAAGCTGTCCGGGTAAGAGACTGGCACCGTGTCAGGAGGGAAACAGGGTTTGCTAGCGGGGAATGAATTGCATGACTTTTTGTAAACTTTTATGCTAAACTAGATAGTTTAGAAAAGCAGGTTTAAATGACACCGAAAAAATGAGACACTTACGGGTTATGTTACAGCCCTATCTGAATGGCATGCATAACTTTATTGTGCAATTAGAAGTGCATGAAGCGGCTCTCTCCTGTGTACCGGAGTACACCTTAATCATCAGGTGCTGACTTTTGTTTGACGCTATCAGGAGCTGACAGTGTGTATTTGAGTTCGGTTGCTCTCTTAATGCGCAGGTCAACACCGTCTGACCCGCCTAATGGACCAAGTAGGCCAGTGGATTAAATTATTACCGATGATGTTGCCCAATAAAATTAGCTGGCTAACACATGACTCTTCAGAAAACGAGAGATAGCAGTAACTGAGACTATTTTGAGAGGCAGAATGTGACTGAATCAGTGCTGTACTTTGTTACTCTAAGTGTAGTGTAAGCTTGAAAGCAGGAATTTCACATGCTGCGTTGTTGCAAAGGCTTAGTATCCTCTTGGGATATAGATACAGGTGTTTCTTCCAGTCCTGCCTTGTTAGGCCTCTCCTCTTCAGGGTGAAGTTGACTGACCCTCCTATTAGTTTGCTTTAGCTGCAACAGCAGACAAGTTGCACTTTCTCATCATTCTCGTTGGCAGTGACCTCATATAACTTCTTTGTGACTCTTTAATCTTTAATCAATCGCTGAGATTGTGAATAACAATACTAAATAAGAACAAGAGTTGTCTTAGCTACATTAGGCCAATTTACTCATTTGTATTAAATGTTTAATATATTATGAGTTTACAGTTTAAATGAATTTCAGGTAAGTTGTAGTACAGTACTTATCTGCAGTAATTTGTATTTGGTGGTATGGCACTCTTCACTGCCTGCTATTACAGCTGAATATGTGGATTGCATCAAACGAGAAGAGCAGCAGCACAGAACACAGGAGGCACCACTTACAACGATGATGACACTGATTATGTCTGAACCAGCAGGAAATGGAGGAGGGGGGTTGGAAAGTGGCTTGCAGATTCAAAGCAACTATGGCCAGGCTAAAGCTGCCTAAATAGCATGCACTATAAAATTTACCAGTTGTAGAAGGGTATCAGCTGAGCAAACACTGAATGTGGAGTGGCATAGAGAGCTGAGATTGTGGCTGAGTTTGACTTCTTGGCCTGCCTGCACTAACGATGCAGTATTCCAACAGAATTACACAGTAATTTTTTAGTAATTGTTTTTCAGTATAAAACTGACAAACTAAAGGATAATGAACATAACAGGTGTTTGTATGGTGTTGACCATGTGCTGCAAGAACACATTCAATGCTACTTGGGGTGGCTGTTGCTGAGGAGGTAGAGCAGGCTATCTATTAATTGGAAGGTTGGTGGTTTGATCTCTGGTTGCTCCAGTCGGCAGGCCAAATATCTGTTGCTCTCTGATACATCCACTGGAGTGTGAATGGTAGATAGAAAGTACTTAAGCATAGAAAGAAGTGCTTGAATGTGTGACTGAGGCATGTAGTATAAAGTGAGTGCTCAGATAGAATAGAAAAGCCCTATACTGTATAAGAACCAGTCCATTTGCCATATCTTAGTATTGACTCTCCAAGTTTCTAGATAAACATTCTTAAAAAGCTTTTCCCTCACATGATGTTTTGATGGTGGTCGAGACATAGAGGCAATTTCTTAATTGCTATTGGAAAATCTCCCTGGGGGTTTCAGTGGGTTTGAGATCTGCTAACCATGAAGGCCAGAATATGTGATTAACATCATTTTCTCCCTTATTAAAACCAGGTATACGCTTACATTGTTGTTAGTGTGGAAGACACAAATTTGCCAAAGTAATCATAACAACAAACCTAATCAGACACTTAAACCATCCCCCACCTAACAATGAGAAAGTGGTTAAAGCTAAACCTATCCAGAGCTCAGAATCAGCCACAGGCCAGCAGTCTTATTATGAGCAAAAAATCAAAGCAGTTATTAGGAAAATTTTGGAGACCAGTGAAAAAGAGAAAAGGTCCTGATGTAAGTAATGGACATTTGTTTTGTGATATAAATCTATTGTACCTGGTTTTGTTTGGTAAGGTTAACTACTTCAGGTAATGGTGGCTGTACAGTCACCTTCACAGTTAATTATTTGTACCTCTTCCCAGTACCAGAGAAATTAATTTTCAGTTTTTTTATTAGTGAGGGAAGATCCTATGACCTACTGCTGTTTAGGAGAAATAAAGTGTAAAGCTGAATATTTTTTTTAATGAAAATTATATTTCGTATGGATGAATAGTTGTTTTTTGTTTGTATATGCTGTCAATTAGAGTTCTTAGAGACAACTCAGAATCTACAAAAATCGCTATTGGCAGGTCACAGTCAGCAAAAAACTGGAAATTGGATTTGGCTAAAAGAAAACACTTGGTGCCTCTCTGGTAAACAGTCCTTCTAAGGGGATACCTATGTTTATACACTTTGCCTCTTTCACCCGATTCACACCAGCAATTGATGTTATCTAGGTACAGGAGGTGGCTGATGGCCACTACATGATGGTCTACCTCTGTATCCACTCTTAGTGATGAGCTGGCTTAGGTCTATGCAGAACAGCAGTGGGGACAGTGCATCACCTTTGCATATTCCACACTTGATGGTGACTTGTGCGATTGTCTTGGAATTGACCTTCAGTGTTGTTTTCCACAGTTCCACTAAACGCCTGATGAATGTTATTAATGCACTATTAGCCAAGCACTCCAGGATCCATGTGCGGGGCATTGAGTCGTAGGGTTTCTTGGAGTCAATTCAGATCAGGTGTTAAAGTTCTGGTGTATTGCTCTATCAACCAGTTACTGGTGCTTTGACACTTTGTGTTGCCTGAGTGGAGTTTACATGTTGTGAAGTGGCTGGTAGTTTAATGGTGTTGTACCCTTATGGGGATCCTTCGTGATCAGATTTTCTCTACACCGTGTTAGCCATGACAACTTGGCAGCCCATTAATTTGTGCTACAGGCATTCATGGAGTGCTATTAGCTTCTTCAGCCAATAGGCGTGGATCATGTCAGACCCTGGTGTTGATCTGGAGACTCTTTGTCGGATATCTGCTATTGTGATGTTGACCACTTCTTGTTCTGGGAGGTTGCTGTGGTCTGCTCCTAGGTCCACCAGGCACTTTGTGTTGGTCGTGTGTAATGCCTCTTTCTCCCAGATATTCTTCCAGCGTTGCTCAGTTTCAGTTCTGGTTGGGTCTGCCCTTTTGTACAACTTGTTGTACCTCTTATTCATTCAGGACCTGTCTGTCATTTTGATTCTCATCAGAATCTCATGATGTTGGCTTCCAGGCTTCTTCTCCATGTCGGAGCTTTCTCATCATCCATTCTTGATTTTATACCCAAGTGCTTCTAGGATTACTGTCAGTGGAACCTGAGCACTCACTGGCTTCAGTGATACCAGTAGTGGTGAGTAGAGCTGTGTTCATGTCTGCCAACATCTGTTCTGATCGGACTTTGCTAGTGAGCAAGGGGAGTTGTGCCCTTGGATGTGCTTCTCATAATGGCTTATATTGCTGTCACTCTTTGTCTGGATAAAACTGTGGGTGTTCTTTGTGGACTGGGTCTAATTAGTCTGTACCATGACTGATGGCCTTTTAATGGTTGACCCCTGTGGCTGATTTAGCATGAACAACAAAATGTTCATGCATTTATGTTGACCCTGCCCTTTTTTAAGTAATGCCATTTAAATGGGACCTGGATGTGGTCTGTATCTTATTTTCCAATGGACAGTATTCTTGTTGTTCACTAAGTATACTGAAGTTCACTAAGTACTTGTTGGTCACTAAGTACTGTATTATTGTAGGGTCTTTACCTTATAGTATAAAGCACCTTGAGGCAACTGTTGTTGTGATTTGCCATTATATAAATAAAATTGAATTGATTTGAATTGAAATGAAATTAATCTCTAGAGTGTAGTACCAAATCTTAACATTTTTTACTACAACACACAAAATGAGTGGCAAATTAACCTGTTTGAACATCCATCCATTTTCTCCCACATATCCAGTACAGGGTAGCAGGGGGTTGGAGATTGTCCCAGCTGTCGCCTGGTGAGAGACAGGGTACACATTGGACAGGTCAATAGGTGAAAAAAACAAATGTCCCTATTTTGAAGTTGAAGCTAGCAACAGGTTGCACTAAACATGGCTTTATTTTGGACAGGACAGTTGAACAGGGAGGGAGTGCAAGGGAACAACAGATGGGAAAAAGCCCAGAGCAGAATCAAGCCTGGGCCCCTGCAATAGCCTTCCAACAGCAGGTTTTTACAGGCTGTAAAAAGATAATTCATTCAGTCTTTCAGAAAACAGTTTGCAAGGGTATCACCACTCCGTGAAAGATTGTGAGGGCAAACAACTGAAAAATAACATTTCTCAACATAAAACTGAAATGCATTTAGGGATTTCATGTCTTTCAAAGAAACTGAAGAAATCTTTATATGCAAGGGACAAGAATGAAAATCAACATTGGATGATCTTCAGACAACAGTCAGAAAATTGGAGGCATTGGAAGTTGTTATCAGTGTAAAGTATCCAGCTTCTATGATAGTATTGATGGTTTGGGGGTCATTGGGACAGATGCTACCATCTCTATAGTGTCTCTTTCAGGGAAGTTCTTTTAACGGGACACTGCCAAAACCACATTCTGCATGCATTCCAGCAGCTTGGTAGTGGGTGTGTGAACTGCACTTCAGGTACAGTTAAGACATGACATAAAATCAGTAAAGTCAAACCACAGTTTGAAAAACAGATCTATGAATTAAACAACAAAATTTTGCACAAATACATACAAAGTAACCTACAACATTAAGCTTGTGTGTTTCAAGCCAAGCATGAGTCATTAAAACTGCAGACCAGTGGCTGAAGGAGCTGATTTCAATCTGTTTGTTTATTGGCTTAAACATGTAGAGTAGTTTAGTTGTGTCCTTAGGAGTCTTTGGTTAGAATGAAAAGAGGGAAAGCAACCAGTATGAGAACACAAATCCACCAGGCTGTGTGTGGTCTTGCAGCCTGGCTTCAGCTGCTCACTCTGTGGCCTGGCAAAATGCTGGGATGTGTAATCAGTGAATAAAATTCAGCTGTGAATTTCTGTCACCCCTACCAAAAGCAAAAGAGTCTGATCAGAATTTTTACCAGGATACACAAGGCTGCATGGATCAAGTCGTGGAGTGTGTGTTAAAGTACGATTTGTCTCCATAACCTGATTTCAAGTCATTTGGTTACAAAATAGGGTCTGTAAGTGTGTTTCTGTTGCTGCAGTTATAGTTTACAATATGCTTTCCCTTGTGAACGGCTTGTTCTTGTGCTATATATGAATGTGTGCTGATAGATTTGAAAACATATGCTGTTTTTGACTAAATTATGGGGAAGAAAAGACTAATGCTTAAGCAGTGCTCTTTCAGAGCTGACTCATATGTTGGAGCTTTTTAAGAGCACATGAAAACCCATCCCCCATTCACTGGGGTCGACTACTGCAAAGAGTAGTTATAGTTTTCACACGCAATAGTCCACAATCACTGACAATGTGATGCAAGCAAAACAGCACTGGCAGTATGTGTGAATGGGTCAGGACTTTCCAGCTGAACTTCAAAACCCTCTGCTTGTCCTCGATGGCATCATCATTGGTATTAAGAGTTAATTAATACACTCAATTTGTTACTGTGGCAGTTAGCTTGTGCATATTATTGTCTTGCTATCTCATATTGTTTGTGATGATAGAATGGAGATATGTTGTCTATCTCCTAACCTCCATCAGTTTCTGTTGTCTGAAACCACCGTGTTTCCTAGTTGCAATTGTGCCCCAAAATGCCTGTGACACTAGTACTATATACTAAATTATTGCTGTGGCAATGTCCATCCTCAAATGCAAATGTAAATCAGTCTGAGTTCGTGTAAGATCAAAGTCAACATTAGTTATGTATGACACGTACTTTCAAACGTTATGAAACAAAAAACTTAATTTTTTTCTATGAAACTACTACTGTTTTTTTTTCCCTAAAAAGTCCTTTTTATTTTTCTGTAAATCATAGGCTTAGGGTAAGGATTACTTATCATCAATCAAGACCTCAAAGGGTGAATAATAATTCATCTGTGCATGAAACTACAGCAAATAACTTGTGACAGCTGTCAAATATATGAGACCGTTCTCACTCCCGAGGCGTAACATAGCGACGTTTTGTCACGTCCCAAGGCGTCAAATGTTACGCGAAAGGTAACCGTCCGCGTCCCTATGATCCGCTCCGGATTGTGGATGGAATCCATGAGAATGACGCTCCCAGCGGTAACACACAATCCAGCCGTGTATTCCAGCCCTAACCCTAACCTTACCTCTAACCCTAACCACAACCTTAATCCTAATGTTAACCACAACCTTAATCGTGTCAGATAGTGTTTTCCAAAGCGATTCATGATGAGAAAGTAAAGAAAAATTTAAAAATGTACATATGTAGATTGATTCCAAACAGTTCTCATGTTTTCGAACGCGTAACATGTGTAACACGTGTTGGGTGGCCGAAAGCGTAACATACTGATGATTTGTCAAAAGCGTAGGTGTGTTACGTTTTGGGATGAGAACGTGTTGAATATATATGGCTCAGTGCAGTTTGGTCTTGCTTTGAATAGACCCGTGTCTTACAAGCTTCTGTCATGTGTCTCAGACTATACCAACCTCCTCAAG
This sequence comes from Tylochromis polylepis, assembly GCA_015107715.1. Lineage (NCBI taxonomy): Eukaryota > Metazoa > Chordata > Actinopteri > Cichliformes > Cichlidae > Tylochromis > Tylochromis polylepis. The sequence goes on from VVHJ01020063.1 coordinate 10,927, forward strand.
AGGTTAAGACTAATTTCATCACCTAACCACTCTCTGTGTTGATGATGTATGTTGGAAACTCTAGCTGATCCAGTTCCTACAGCTTGACTTAATCAAGTCTGTGTGGATCTTTTCCAAATGTAAGATTCAAGTTCGCTTTTTGAGTCTAACAAAGTTACCACAATAAACACTGTTTCACAGACAATTCTTGCCTTTCCAGTCATATTTAATGTCACAAGGCCAAACCACATCTCAAGCCCTCTGTGAGCATTCAAGTCTGGAAAACATCTGCTGAGAATGGTTAAGCCTAACTGATAACCATGATGGAACATTTACAGGAACATTTATAGGTGTTAAAAATTCAAATAAAGCTTAATATGTTCCATTTCTTTATTTAAATCTGACTCTGAAGACATTTGAAGACAAGACCAGACTGCCAAACAACACGTGTTTAGGTGTAGGTGCAAGAAGGTGGAAAAAGAGGGGATGCTGGGATAGCATGAAGTTATGTACCAGCATGTAAGTTAACTTGCTTTCTATGGTTCTGGTTATTTTATCTGCCTTTTCTTGTTTGGTGTTTGCAGGGTGAATGTCTGTGGAGGGCAGTGCTGTCACGGCTGGAGTAAATCTCAGGGATCACAGCGGTGCACGATGCGTAAGTTTGTACTAAACACCTTTCAGCACAACAGCGCCTTTACATTAACACTGCTACTCCAGGCTACATAAGAGCACTGGATGGCTTCCAAAGTAATCCAGGCACAATGCTTTGAAATCATGTGTTGCAACTGTCTCTCATTCTTCTGGTTGGGCTCCTACAGAAGTTCTGAAATCATTTTCTTTCACAAAAATGGGATACTTAACAAAGAAAAAACTGATGTTCTGCAGTTATGTCGATGGGCATTATGTAGATGCCCTACAGATAACATTTTAAAGCAAAGACAATATAAAGTGTGTTTTTCCTGGGTTGTTGACTGAGAGAGAATTTTGGTATTTCAGCCAACTCAGAGTTATGGAAATATACCTGTTTGCAGTGATATAAAAAGTCAACAGAAGAACTTCAGTGCATCTTGATATGGATTCTTTGATTAAATGGAGCTCTGGAGTAAAATAATACCGTTATTCTCAAAGATATTCCCTCATTTGGTGCTTTGATGCTGTTTTAGTGTACTGCTATCCCGCTGACCTCTATCTTACTGAAATTCAGTTCATATCCCTTTTTGCCGATAAAAAATTGTGCGGTTGTGGGACGTGGCCAGGAAAAAATTGAAACCACTGCCTGATGAGCAAATACTTGGTGGTAAGTGAGGAAGATCTCCCAGTTAATAGCGTGCAGTGTATTTTTTTCCCATATCGCTAGCAGTCAGTTGCAGCAGCTCCCATTGTTGTGTGCATCCATCCATCCATTCATCATGCTGTCATGCATTGTTTTCCCCTCTGCAATCCTCTTCATCTTTGGCCTGCTTGCTTTACGTCAAATTTTTTTCCCAAGGAGAACATGCATCTCATGAATGAGTCGTTAATGTCTGGATGTTTTACATTTTCAAATTGCTGTCTGCCGAGTCATGAGGAGGTTATTATTGTACTATCCAACTGGGGAGAACATGACTCAGAGTGAAAGAGAAACAAATTTGAAATGGACTTTGTCTCTTGGCTCAGAAACATTGTTCAGGCCATTTTCTTATTTGGATAACTCATTTACTACTCAGAAAGTAAACAGCTTTTCTCCAGTGTTGTGCCCATCAGTTGTATTTTTCAGTGGGAAAGATGGTTGTTTTCTCTGGAGAGCATCTCCATGTGGTCCTGTTGAATGGGTCTCACTGTTTGCCTCTGCCACTTGCTTCCTTTTAAAACATACTGTCAAAGTGTCTTTTGGCAGCGGTGTATGACCTATGAGGTTTTGACATTAGTGAGATGAGGCTGTCACTTCAAACTCATCATTTTTCAAAGTGTATTGTTACTGTTGTGAGGGGCTGTAATCCCTAACTCAAACCATGATCTTTTCTTAACCCTGACCTTTAAGTGCCTACTCCTAACCAACTATTTGTTAGTGCCTAAAATTAAACAGCAAGTTAAAGCAAAATAAAAGATATATAAATAAATGGAAACTAATCAACGAGTGGGAAAAAAAGCAAAACCAAGAGCAAAACACAAAGGTCCAAATGGGAGGCAAACCACACTCTCCTGGCTGATGAACTTGTGACTAATGCCACAGTTTCCCCACAAACTTCCTAATACCAACCAACCTAAAACCATTTTTAGGCCTCTAAAGTGGGAAAGTTTTTCTGTCAGCAGCCAATATTGCTGTGATCCAGATGTTTGAAGAGCAGTTGTGCTTAATGGTGAGACATAGGCAGCATGTGACAAATGGCCTTATGTGACATGCTGAAATTAGAATTTAACAGCAGAGAGGCTGTTAAAAGAAAGAACCAAGGGATACAGGTGGGGTTTGAAGTTGGGTGACCATCACTGCTGACTTACATGCCTCTAATTCCAGTAAAAATAAAAATAAGATTTTGACAAAAATGATCTTGGTTATCATTAGTATGTTTGCACTAATAAAATGTTGAAAATGGTTCAAAAGTACACACAGATTTCATTTCGGCAAGTTTTATAGTCCAAACGAGAAATGAAATTAGGAGCTTTTAATTTTTTGTTTCATTAAATAAATTGACACACACACACACACACACTCCATCTGTCTTAGTCTTGCAGCTGAATATATGTTTTGACCCCCATGCACAAATAACCACCACAGTGGATTGAATATCAAACAACCTATATGTGATTGAAGTGCAGACTTTCAGCTTGAATTCAGAGGTTTTTATAAGTATTTTGCATGAAATGTTTAAGAATTACATACATTTTTATACACAGTTCCCCAGTTTCATAAGTTCACAATTAATGGGACAAACTCATATAAATTTAAATATAAAGGCTCTTTTTAATAACTGGATGAAAAGACTTCGTTGATAAACACTAGTGGCCTGGTTCCACTTTATTGGATCATGAGCTGTTTCTCTCCTTCTCCACACTTTTTTCTTCCCATCATTCTGGTATGAGGTAAACTTGGCTTCCTGTTTGTTTTTTTTTGTTTTGTTTTTTTTACAGAACTGTGCCGACTCTTTTAAATGTTTTCCGGTGAAGTCTAATCTGACCTTTCAGTTCTGGATGTAACCAGTAACTTACACCTTGTTGTAAAGCCTCTGTATTTCTATTCATCTCTTGATTGTAGACTCTGACACTGAGACGCGTTCTTGAGACTTGATTAAAAGTTTTTTTTCTTAATCAGGTAAATAATTCTGTCATCATGCACTTCTGTCTTCTGTGTGTCTTCTTTCAGGCCTTTTGGTGTTGCTGAGCTAGTCAGTGCATTTATTCTTTTTTCACAATACACTAGGTTGTTGACTTGGCCACTTCTAAAGTTTTTGCTGTCTCTGTGATAGGTTTATTTGGGTTTTTCAGCCTTATGATGGCTAACTAAGACTAACATCTCTTTGAGTCTTATATTTTAAATTACATTAAAAAGTACAGTAAAAAGCTATAAAACAGCTATAAAATACAACACTTTGAATCAGCTTCTAATATTATTCCTGCTTTGTTTGTCATGAAACTGCTTGTTAGTCAGTTGTGCCATTAATTTTGAACTAATGAAAATGGGTGACTGTTTATAAAAATTGGTGTAATTCATGCAACGATATTTTAAAACCCCTTGAATTAAAGCTTAAAGTCTGGACTTCAACCACATATTGATAGTAGATTGTTGTTTGTTTTACAATCCAGTGTGGTGATAAACAGAGGCAAAGCCACAAAAATAGCATCTTTGTCCTAAACATTGTGGCGGGCTCTGTACAAATGACGCTTGACGGCACAGAGGCAGTAACTATAATGAGACAAAATACTGGTGTAAATGTAGAAGAGAGTTGCTGTAAATAGAACTCTGTATTGTTTTCTTGTTGGAACACTTCTGCATTTAACGTCACAGCTGCCACTTTCAAATGATCTAAATATGTTAGCTTGCTGACTAAAGTACTTTTTCTGCTTTCTGCCATGATTTTATTGACACAAAACAAACCCAAGTTGGATGCAACACCTCCTGCTTGCCTGTGTCTGGGAGACGGATGCTAACTTTTGTTACTTCACCTTTGCTAATTAAAATGACTGAACCAGACCCATCTACCATGTTTGGGCTGTTTGTCCCCAAGCACTGTTAAAAAAAAAAAAAATATATATATATATATATATATATATATATATATATATATATTAAGGAACACCTTTAAAACAGATCAGATCTTAATGGGGAAACAGTCATGCTGGATATCTATACTGATATGGACTAAGAAATGTGATAGGAGTGAAAGGATACCAAATACCAAATTGTTTGATGGAAATGAAAATGATCAGCCTACAGAGAGCTGAATTCAAAGACCCCCAAAAAATCTTCCATTGGATTTAGGTAAGATGAGCATGGGACCAGACAATGGTATCAATTCCTTCATCCTCCAGAAACTGCCTGCATACTCATGCACAGGAGACAAAGCATTGTCATGCACCAGGAGGAAACCAGGACCTACTGCACTAGCGTAGGGTTTGACACTGGGTCCTAGGATTTTATCTCAATACATAATGGCAGTCAGGGTGCCATTGACTAGCCTGTAGAGGTCTTTGTGGCTCTCAATGGAGATGCCTCCCCAGACCATCATTGACCCACCACCAAACCAGTCATGCTGAATGATGCTACAGGCAGCATAACGTTCTCCACACCCTTTCATATCTGTCACATGTGCTCAGGGTGAGCCTGCTCTCATCTGTAAAAAGCACAGGGTGGTGGACCTGCCAACTCTGGTGTTTCATGTCAAATGCCAGTCTTGCTCCACCATTCCGGGCAGGGAGCACAGGGTCTACAAGAGGATGTCAGGGCCGCGTATTGATGTGCCATCCTGGAGGAGTTGAACTACCTGTGCAACCACTGTAGGGTCCAGGTATTGCCTCATGCAGCCAAAGCATTCCTGTTTTGGGAGTTGTCTCATTGTTGCCTCTCTACTGCACCTGTTGTAAATTACATTAACACCAAAGCAACTGAAACTGTTAACAACCCCTCTGTTACTTAACTGACCAAATCAATATCCTAGAAGTCTAAATAATTTGATTTTTTTTACTCTGATTAAAAAGTGTTCCTTTAATTTTTTTCAGCAGTGTAGAATTATCTGACAAATAAGATGCCCTGCTGGCCATCCAAGAAGTTTATGCATATGTCTTGGTGCTTAATTTTTAAATTAGCAGATATGCGTTTGTCTGTTTGTTGCCCCTATATAATTTATGGATGTAGCTTGCTAACCCGGCTTGTGAGTATTAGCTGGTCGCTTAGCCCTTTATCCCCTCTTTCTTGCAACATTCAACTAGACAATGGGCAGCATGGTGGCACGGTGGTTAGCACTGTTGCCTCACAGCAACAGTCCTGAGTTCAATTCTACCATCAGGCCAGGGTCTTTCCGTGTGGAGTTTGCATGTGTGCGTGGGTTCTCTCCAGGTACTCTGGCTTCCTCCCACAGTCCAAAGACATGCAGTTGGTGGGGATAGGTTAATTGGAAACTCTAAACTGCCCATAGGTGCGAATGGTTGTCTGTATCTATGTGTCTTGACCCTGAAAAGGATAAGCGGAAGAAAATGGATGGATGGATCCCCTCTTTCAAATGCAGTTACTTTGAGATAAAAAAAAAAAAAAGAGTATTGTCATGGTTCGCTGTGTGGCAGGCAGGAGGAAGGACCCAAACGCAGGACTCACACATGGGAAATAAACTTAAGGAGGCTGCTTTATTGCAGTGACAAAATAACATACATGAACCGGTAAACTAAACTAGAAACTGGGAATAACATAACTAAACACCTGGGAACGAGGAACGAAGAACACTGGAAGCACGGAGGGAAACACACAGCATGAAGAGGGTACGACGCGACACTGAACTGAAGGAGACGTGGACATAAATACACAGAAGGATCATGAGGGAAGTGAGAACACACGGGGAGCACAGCTGACATGAATAACGATAACGAGACAGGGGAAAAGCAGACACAACATGAGGAACACTGATGGGAGACTACCAAAGTAAAACAGGAAGTACACAGGGGTGCAGACACAGAGGGCAAGGACACGGGGGGAAA
>VVHJ01020064.1:0-11809 GCA_015107715.1 Tylochromis polylepis
GTCCTATGTTTCCTGTTTTATTTTGTAGAGTCCTGTGATCCTGTGTTCCTATGTTCAATGTGTTTAGTTTTACACTCCCCTGTGCTGTCATTATGGTCATTGGTGTCACCTGTTCCCTCATGTGTTTCCACTCCCCTTGATTACCTCCTGTGTGTATTTAAGTCCTCTGTCTCCCTTTGTTCATTGTCAGGTCGTCCGTCATTCTCTATGTTTCATGTCCAGGTCTGTCAAGCCATGTCAGGTATTCATGTCTAGGTTTTTTCATGTTCTGTTCTAGTTCACCCAGTTTAGGTTTATGTTTAGTTTCTTGTTGTTTTGCATTTATTTCCCCCCCGCTTTAATAAACAGCGTGTTTTTGGTTAAGTTTCATCTTCCTGTGTCTGCGTTTTGGGTCCACAATCTCACCCCATACAGTCTGCTCTGCCAGACTGTGACAAATAGTTTTACTGGCAAGAACACACATAAAGGTGTCATGAATTAGCTGTGTGAAGCAGGCAGGATTGGACCCAAATGCAGACTCACAGACAGGACTTTAACACAAAAATACAGCTTTATTGCTGGAATGAGTTAATGCGGAAACTGAACTGGAAAGCCCAGAAGCTAGACTATGAACAGAACACACAGCCGGGTATGAGGGAGATCGCGACAACGGACAGAGGGAGACGCAGACATGAATGCACACGAGGGCAAACAAGGGAACCAACCACAGGAGGGAACACAGTTGAAGGTGATCTGACTATTGAGACAGGGGGAAACAAAGCTGAAACATACTGAACATAGAACGCGAGACTGTCAAAATAAAACAGGAAGCGCAGAGACGCAGCCCTAAGACTCACGGACCACGGATAAAACAGGGAGGCAAACGGGGAGATGAGATGAAACACGAGGGAACAGGTAAGGGAGACAGAACAGAGGGCAAAGAGGGTGAGGGAGGCGAGAGAGAGACATGACGGGCTGCGGAAACATGGATAAACATGACAGACGGGGGAGGCATGGAATTAACACGAGGAGGGGAACATGGGAACAGAAAAGGGAAGCAAGACACAAGGGGAACCTAAATGGACAAGAAACTAACATAGAATAAACTCAATGAGCCAAATGAACCTTAAATAATAATACATAACAGACAGGTGTTCACTGACACAAGCTGGTTTTGATGGTTTTGGGATCTTTTTTTTTTTTTGACAAACTTCAGTTTTAAGTCAGTTGATGTTAAAATGCTGAATAGACAAACAGGAAAAAACAACAGTTGCTATCCTCCAGTTTTAGTAAACATTGTGCACTTAGTTGGTCTTACCTCAAATGAACAATTGTAATATTTTCTTAGTCTGCCAACAATCTGGCACACAATCACTTGTGAAGTCAAAGTGTATTAGTTTGGATTTTCTTTTAGAATTTCTTACCTTACACAGCTCTTTCTCCTAAACGTGCCACATCACTGGCATGGTTATAAGGCCATTTTTTTTCTTCCTGAGAAAACCGATTTGTGCTCCTCAAAGTATCGTTGTAAACATAGTAGTCATGCTGGTGCCTCACAAAAATTTGAATGTTCATTTTTGTCATTTAATTCTAAAAGGTAAATTCTACAGATGTAACATGTAAAGTGAAATATTTCAAACTTTTTTGTGATGATTATGGGTCACAGCGCATTAAAAATCACAAATCAGAGTATCTCAAATTTTTAGCATTTTGTCTAAAATCAGTCAAACAAGGATTTGTTACAATAGAGTCCATTTATCCACTCGGTACATGGTTGGAGCTGCTTCAAAATAAGTGACTGGCTCAGTGCGGCGTGACATGGAGCTCAGCTGAGGCGTTACTGAAGCCTGATAGTGACCTTTGGGTGTTTCTCAACTTCCGTTTGGCGTTACCCCAAAGATGAGGTGCAGGTGTGGGGAGTTGGCTGGCCAATCAAGCACGATAATGTCGCGGTTGGCAAATCATTTAATAGGAGTTGTGGCACCGTGGTCAGGTGCCAAGTCCTGCTGAAAAAGGAAATTGGCATCTTGTTAAGAGGAGGATAGAGTTTTGTTTTATGTTTAAACGTTTTATTTCTTGACATTGTATGAGCTCTCAAGTGAACTGGACATTTTTGGACAGAAACTGTGCTGGCCTATTTTAACTGTTATTATCTTATCTGTTCCTGTGCAGAGCTATTTTAACGTTTAACCGAAATGACTTCACCTTGTTCTTATCTTAAACGGCCAACTGCTCTTGTAAAAAGGAACCCCACCTTTGTACGCAATACCTATAAATAAAGGAGCGTCGAAGCAAAAGGGTGTGAGTCTCACATGAGCTCTCACCCGTGCACACGTTAAACTTGTTGTGTGTTCTTTCTACCCTCGGGAGTCTTCTCTAACACATCTCCATAAGGCTTGTCAGCAGATGGAAGCATGCTCTAAAATCTCCTGGAAGAGGACCGTTTTGACTTTTGGTATTATACAAAACTGTGGTGTAGCACTTTCTGTATTCAGCAAATGAATATAGAGCTTAAAAAAATATAATAAATAAAATTTCCATAATGAAATGGTTTGTTTTTTTTTTTACTTGTTTTTTCAGGATTAAAGTTTTGTGAATAAAGCCTCCTCACATGGACTTTTCAGTCTTTGTTAGAAAAATATTTGCCTTGAAATGTAATTAATAATGCAGTTCAGCATGGACGAGAGAGGAATACATCCTGGATGTTTTAAAAGCGACAGAGCTAAGAACGAAAAAAAATGGGGGGGAAAAAAGAGAAAAAGAAAAATCTATTCAAACGCCTAGAAAAAAACCCAACAACATATTTACTTCAGACTAATAAACAATACGCTGTCATCTTTTTCAGGGTCCTGCTGTGAGAAAGATCAAGGAGCACAAGGTGGAACTTATTAACTGCCTGATGGGGGATACCTTCATTCTGCAGCATGTGGATGCCAAAGGAATCGTCTCTTTGAGACAATATGTAAATCTGAAGCACACCTCTAACCGAGAACAAACTGTAACCGACCTGATAGATCTTCTGGTTAGTAAAGGTGAAGAGACCTGCGCTCTGTTTCTTCAGATTCTTGAAGATCGTGAAGTTGAAGAAACTTATCCACAACTAAAAAACATTATAAAGAAACTGTAAAGTAACATATGTAAGGTTTTAGCTAGGATGAAATTAAATAATGGTAAAGGGAATTTGCAGATTAATTTTTTGAGCAATGTTTTAAAAACCAAAGTAACTCTGAGGATATCAACGGGAAATATGGACTGGGTAGTGTGTTAAGCATAAAAGGACGCAACATCAAAATTCATGGAAATTAAAATGATCAGCCTCCAGAGGGCTGAATTCGAAGACACCTTGAAAAGCGTAGTAAAAAATAGGCTCGTTTATGGTACCAAATTTCTTTATAGCAACACAAAATGATATTCAGTAGTTGTATGGACCCCAAACTACCCCACGTGCTTGTCTGCATGGCTGAAAACACCGGGGCATGCGCCTAATGAGTTGACAGATTGTGTCCTGGGAGATCTCTTCCCAGATCTGGAACAAGCGTTACTGAGCTCCTGGACAATCTGAGGTGCAACCTGGTGCCATTGGATGGACTGAAACATAAAGTCCCAGAAGTGTTTTGTTGGATTTAGCTCAAATAAGTATGGAGGCCAGTAAACGGTACCAATTCCTTCACTCTCCAGGAACTGCCTGCATACTCTCGCCATATGAGGCTGGGCATTGTCCTGCACAAGGAGGAACCCAGGAGCCACTGCACCAGCACAGAGTGCACAATGAATCCAAGGATTTCAGCTGTTGTCTAAGCTGTGGTCTGGGGACATCTGTGTGTCCCTACATGGATATGCCTCCCCAGACCATCACCGACCCACCACCAAACCGGACATGGTGAACAATGCAACAGGCAGCATAATGTTCTTAACAGCTTCTCCACACCCTTGGATGTCTGTCATGTCTTTAATAGCTTTGTCCAGCTCTCCAGGAATCTCCATGCTCTTGAGAAACAGGAAACCTTTTTGCAATGCCACGTATCGAGGCGCCATCCTGGAGGACTCGGACTACCCGTGCATCCTCTGTAGGGTCGTTCGATCTATGCTACCAGTACTGACACTGACCCTAGCCAAATGCAAAAGTAATGAAAAGATGAGGAGGGGAAAATATCAGTGGGCTCTACCTGTAAACCATTCCTGTTTCCGTGGTTGTCTTATTGTTACCCCTGTGGTGCACCTGTTGTTAATTTCATTAACATGAAAGCAGCTGAAACTGATTAACAACCCGTCTGCTATTTAGATCAATATCCAGTTTAACTGACTTGATGTTGTGCTGTGATTAAAAGGTGTCCTTTTAATTTTTTGAGCAATATATTATTTACATATTCACTTGCACATTCCCACAATTTTGATGTAACTGTGTGAGATGTAACTGCAGTCAGGCTGTACAACAAAGTGAAGTAGTACTTGCACTTGAAGTAGTACTTGCACTTTTACCTTGTACTTCGTGTCTTCCTGACACATGGTATTTTATATTGTATATTGTGCCTACTCTTGAAGACTGTGCACATTTTTCTACCCCCATTGTACTACCTGTAACTTGAGCTGTTGCAACACAGAGTTTCTCATTCGTGAGATTAATAAAGTCTATCTTATCTTATCTTGAGATATGCCCATCTGCTTTTTCAAAACAGGGCACTGACATGAGGACTATCCTCAGATTTTCATACTAAATCTTAAGGAATTAAAAATTAAGCATGTAAAATGATTGTGTGCTGGTGATCTGTAGATGATGCACTGAGATTTGTTGTACACGTGTTATAGCTATGTATGTTTATATTCTTAGTAGTGTTTTAACTACTGCCAAGGAGAACACAGACGTTACAACACAGAGCAAGTTTCACAAAAGTTGAGTGTTCAGTGAAATAAAATGAAAACTCTGCTTCTCACACTGCTTTTTAAACTTTTTTTCAATAATAATAAAACTATGTTGCTGTAGTTTCACTACATGGCATTTCAAACCATTTAAAAGTATCCTACTAATATCCAAGTAGTTGAGGTTTTCCATTGATAACCTCTGAGCTCTAATTTAATAGCGGAATGCACGTTGCTTATTCTGACTGTACTTTCCGTCCCTGCTGAAACAGTTATCCAGCACTACAAGTTTTCCCCTCTTGTATAATGTTGCATTCTGCTATAGTGGACACTCTTCATAATCTGTCCCAGGGCCTCCTCCCAGTAGGACATGCCCAGCCAGAACACTTTAATTTTTTTAAATTACTTCCTTTAAGTGGAATTTTAAGCGTAACAAAACGTACTAATGCACATTTCAAGTGTCCAAAGCAGCCTATGCTATGATGTAGAGCCACTAGAGGTCACAGTAACACAGGTTTTGTTTTGAGTTTTTGGGTTTACTTGCACATGTTCCTCACTTACAGGTAGGGCGGTTAAGTCTGCTTGTTGTCTGCTTGAATCACACAGCATTGCATGCTTTGTTCTACATAGTGCACATTGAGACAATGGTCCACATTTTTACTGGTTTAAGTTTACAACTTGTGAGTTTCACAAGAAGCGTGTGATTCAAATGGGCTTATGGAAACATTCTTACTGAAACCCAGAGATGTTTACCAGAGGTCAGCTGCTAAAATAAGAGTCATTTTAACAATTAATGCAACAGAAATAGTGGACAACCAAGTAGAACGAGTGATGCTTTAGATTACAAACAAACTTTAGCTTCCACTTTAATTCAAATAAAAATTAGATTCGTGTCACAGTCAGCTCCCGCTGGCTGTGTGAGAGTGTGAGAAGGAGGACCCATTTGCGGACACGCAAGGAAACAAAACTGGGATTAAACAAAAGGTGAGCCGTTTATTTAGGATGAAAACATGAATAAAAAATAAAGCAACACGAAAACTAAAACTAAACTATGGTAACTGTGACTAAACTGTGGAGACTATGAAGACAGAAATGAACATGATTCAGACCAGAAGCGTGCGAGACACTATGATGAGGAAGAAGAACATGAACATGAGCACGACTTGAGCTGAATCATGAAGAACATGGTGGGAAGAAACAGACGATCCGACAAAGACCAAATGAAACACACAGACTAAATACACACAGGGGGTGATCAGGGGAAACAGCTGACACAAATGAACATCATGACACCACAGGGAAAAGTAACACAAAGCGCAATGAACATGGAAACAAGACTTTCAAAATAAAATAGTAAAGATTAGAGACGTAGACATGACAACACCGGCTTGACAACATGAAACACACAGACCAAAAATACGTGACATACTGACACAGAAGACAAGAACAGACTCACACAAGGGGACATAGATGAAAACCTAAACTAGAATAACACTCAACTAAATCCTAACTGATGAGACCAACACAAGAACTAACATATTTTCAATATAATATAAGAAATCAAAAATACAAAATGAACTCAAAATGCTGAGTCACAGACCCAGCCCCTGACAATTTCTTCTTCTTATGATCAGTGCTAAACCTTTAACCTGCATAGTTTGTTCATGTTTCACACTATACATCCCTTTGCCTTACATTTATTTTGCATGGTCCAATCACCCTGCTTACTTATTGTCTCATGAATTTGAATTTCAGTTTCTAAACAATTTCATCGCCCAGACTCACAGCATTTTAGCAAAAAAGGGGCATCTAGTAGATGCGATTCTGGCTGTTTACCTTTGCTGTTTCCATGAATAAAGTATTAAATGTCAGAAAAGCTTGTATATATGATTTCATTGAAAAATACCTTTCTTTCAATAGCTTCCAGATCAGGGTGTGTGACGTTTACCCCGTCCAAGCTTAAAGACCTCACACAGTAAATTGTAATCACAGCAAATAGATGTGGACAGGATCTTATCCAACTGCCTCTGCTGAATACTCATATTCAGCAGACTCACACTCGGTGACACTCCCCCTTGCCTCTGCGTCCTGGAAAGAGGCCGTCGGTCATTGGCTGTTGACCAAAGAGCTCTGGATATGTGGAGTAAGAGTACAGAAACAAGGTGGCTGGAGGATCCGTTTGGAATGGAAACAGTCTGACGCACTTAGGCGATCATAAAACGCCAACAGGATTATCGCCGGCCTATGGGGGACAGTGAATGACACACTCTTACACCTCATGTGAACTGTGTGCTTGCCTCACCACAGTATATTTCTCTGGCATTTTTATGGCTCTTAGCCTCTTTTGAGGCAAAAGAACCCAACTGTGAGTGATTTGTTGAAGGAACTATTATCACATGACAAAAAGCTTTTCTCTATTTACAGTGAACCACATTTGGCATGTTCTTTGCTGGCTGTCAGACAGTTGTTCAAAGGTCCTCCAGTGATTTAGCTTTGTGGTCGTGTGCAATACTGTCTGATAAACATCTGTGGCTGAAAAATTAAGCCAGTGAGCTGGTGCCAAAAACTGCATTTCCTCAAGGGTTCCCTTGGGAGTGGGTCTAAAAATGAGTCAGTCCCCACAGACTCTGAAAAAAAGTTCAACTTTACAGCAGAAATAAACCTGTTGACAGCCGGGCATGAAAAACTGTTTGTCTATATTGCTAATATAATCCTTTATGCTGATGTTCTTATAAAGCATCAATTTAAATTTCATTAAGGCTTAAAGTTATTAACTTATGCTAATTTAAGTAACAGAACTGGAATACTCAACCCTGTTGGTGACTATTTTTATGCAGTTATCTGGTAACTAATGATTTACTGAGTTAAATTCTAGTACTTTGTATGCAAGTTTTAGCACTAATTGGCTTTCTGTGTCTGTTTGAGGCTCCATTCAGTTTATGGATACAACTTGCTAACCAAGCTAGCTAGCTTTTAGCAATACACCTTCCATCCAAATATTATCACTTCTGTCTCCAAAACCCCACATGGCATTGACCACAATACAAATATCAATCCTTCACGAACCAAATGTTAATGTCACAGTGGCTATATACAGTCTGTGACTAATAAAAGACCGTTTAAAAACAAGTCTGAAGGCTTTAGGCTTTTTTTTTACTATTTTTCTCAAAACCAGGTTCTCACACTTCTGAAGATGTAAGTTGACAACTGACTGAAGAAATCTGGATATGGTAAACAAGTGGCAATTGATGTAGCACTGAGCTGTTAGCATCAAGAAAAAATGAGCAGCCACCTCAAGAGTCAGCTTTGATTTAACACCACACTTAATTCAAGTTTGACTGAACTTTGGAATGTGATACACCTAAACCAAACCTTGTGTTTACACATTGTCAATTTTCTAGACTTGTTATTTGCTTTAAACTTTTTTTTCTACAGTAAATCTGACTGTGTAAGAATTTACTTGGCCCTCTTCTGTTCCGTAATACTGTCAGCACTGTTTCAATTCCAGTGGATACCGTGACAATGTTGGCTACACTAATTTGGCCAAATAACATCGATTCAAGTTATACCGCCCTTGAAACCAAGGCCTTACATACATGGACCATGTTAGCATGATAATAGAGAACCAAACGCTAAACATTAGCATGTCCTATTGTTCTGTATTCCTCCTGTCCTTCTGGCATAGGGGACATTTTTCATATGCCACTGCACTGCCAAGGTTTCGAAATATGAACCCCCGCTGAGCCAGACAACGAATGCAACCGGGCAGTGAAAAGGGTATATCTGTTACACAGGCGAGAGGCCAACTCAACAGTATTTATTTTAACAGCAGGCTATTAGCAGGAATGCTTGTCTTGTGTATTTACAAGGGTTTCTAGTTGTAGAGAAGCAGGGTTACAGACTGTACTAGATGAAGACCGAATACAATGGCTGCATGTGACAGCGATTTGAGACTCAGAATATAACTTTTTTTGCGGTTTCTTCTTCTTAACCCTTCAAGAATAAAAACAATAGTATAACCTAAAAACTTGGTACTAGAATGCAAAAATTCCATGTAAAAGATTGTTAGGGGCACAAGCCTGGCACCTGATACTAGTACTGGTAGACTTCACTGAGAAGTGGGCAAACAGTAGCAGCTCTGTTTGAATAGAATAGAAATCCTTTATTCTTCCCACAAAGAAAGATAACTGCTTCTGTTTGTTTGTCTGTTTGTTAGCAATTTAGCATAATAATAAATATTAATAGTCTTGAAATTATGTGTGATGGTAAATAACAATAATGGAGGTATGTAAGGACCACCTCTGGCCACCGGGTGGTGCAGTCAACCATGGTCAAAAGGTACGTGAAACCTTGCGACTGTGGTAGGGGACCCACCAGATCAACATACACACGATCAAAACGTTTGCTGGGGATGAGGAACGGCTCAAGGGGTGCCTTAGTGCGTCTATGGACCTTTGCACGCTGGCATGGAACGCACACTGCTGCCATTCCTTCACAGATTTGCAAAGGCCTGGCCAAACAGACTTGGAGCTGACCAGTTTAACAGAGGCCCAGACCCCCAGATGTGATAGAGCATGCACCGAGTCAAAAACGCGACAACGCCATGAAACGGGAAACGTCACAAACCAGGAGAGGACCTCCATCCTGCACCGGTCTGTCCACCAGCATGAGGCCTGTCCACGCAGACTTAAGTGCAAGGATGTCCGAGTTACCACTCTGGTCAGCAGCCATGGTGGAATCATCTATGCCAACATAAACGAGAGACACTAGTGCGCGGGACAAACAGTCAGCCACGTGGTTGGACTTACCAGCTGAATGGCCGTCGTAAACTCGGAAATAGCCGCCAAATGGTGCTGCTTAAGTGCACTCCATGGGTCAGAAAATTTGGACATCGCAAACATCAAAGGTTTGTGGTCAACATATGCGATAAAGTTACGACCCTCGAGAAAAAAAACGAAAATGACACATCACCAGGTGGAGAGCCAGTAACTCTCTGTCAAAAATGCTCTACTTATGCTCGCTGACCTGTAGGCTGAAAAAGGCAAGTGGTTGCCAGACACCAGAGACCCGGTGTTCCAGCACGGCGCCCACCGCTATGTCCGACACATCAGTGGTCAACGCAATCTGCACTGACGGGGATGGGTGGGCCAGTAGGGCAGCGTTAGCTAATGCGGACTTAGCATTGGAAAATGCCCGGAGGCATTCCGGAAGCCAGTCAACAGCGTCATTAGCTTTTTTTTACTCTTCAACGTGCCATACAGTGGCTGCAGCAGGTGTGCCACTCTGGAGAGAAAACAATTGTAAAAATGAACCATTCCCAAAAATTCCTGTAGTGACATCAGACATCAGAAGCAGAACGTCTGAAACGGCCCCCGACTTTGTCTGGCAACGGAGCCGCACCCTCAGCGGAAATATGGTGCCCCAGGAAATCTAGAACTGGCAAACCAAACAGGCATTTAGATGGGTTAATGATCTGGCCATCAGGATATCATCTAGATATACAAAAATGAAGGACAGCCCGTGCAAGACTGAGTCCATCAAACACTGGAAAGTTTGGGCGGCAGCTTTCAGGCCAAAGGGCATGCACAAAAACTCGAAAGGCCAGACGGAGTAATTACAGTGGTTTTGGGGACATTCTCAGGGCGCATGGGAACCTGGTGATACTCCCGCTCTAAATCAATCTTAGAAAAAAATCGAGGTCCCCGCGAGATGGGCGGAAAAATCCTGGATGTGGGGAATGGGATAACGATCGTTTTCTGTGACATTATTTAGACGGCGAAAATCCCCACAAGGCTGCCACGGATCGTCAGATATGGGCACCATGTGTAATGGGGAAGCCCAGGGACTATTCGAACGCTGCACAATGCCCAGGTGCTCCATAGTCACAAACTCCTCCCGAGCCACAGACAGTTTGGCGGGGTCAAGGCAGCACACGCACGTGAACCGACCGTAGTGAAATAATGTTCCACCCCGTGCTTCATCACAGTGTTTGAGAAAGTAGGGACAGTTAGTGAGGGAAACTCTGAAAGCAAACATTGAAAAACGTTTCCTGAAACTACAAAATTAGCATGCACCACGGGCTCGGCGCCCCGAGTAAAACAGGGTAGTGAATAAAATGACACGGCATTGATCAAACGTCTGTTAGCGACATCAACCAGTAGTCCGCGAGCACAAAGAAAATCAGCGCCTATTATTGGCACAGAGCTAGCAGCAACTACAAACTTTGACTGGAAGTCCTGGTCATGAAAATAAACAGTCACCAACCTTTCACCGAATGTTTTGATGGAGGAGCCATTAGCCGCAGTTAGCAGTGGCCTGCAGCCCTCAGCCAGCCTGTCAGAACCAGCCAGGGGGGAGGAGGCTCTTCTGGGAGCCAGAATCGACCAGAAAATGTCTCCCCAAACATCAGTCTTCTATGAAGAGCAGCCTTTCCTTATCACCAGTAGTTGTGGCGGCTACAGAGCGCCGGCAGGCTCGTTTCCCTGCACCTTAAAGACAGCACCGTGCTATGGCGCCAAAACACTGATGGTTAAAACATAGCTCTTTTCCGCAGTGCCGCCGTGCAGCGATCCCAGCCACCATCGATGAGTTGGAGGCCCCCGGGAGAATTGGTGGGGAGATGCCGCCAGTGAGTCGGGAACTATCACCTGGATGCCAAAGCTCCTAGTAGCCAGGAGAATGCGATCCGCTTCTTCTGCCAGTGAGCGGTAATCCTTCGTGGCCACCAGCTGCCAGCTCCCACGGGAGCCATCAGCTGTCGGAGCAAGAGGTGAATGGAGAGGAATCCTCCGTCATCCTTTCCTAGTAGGGGTGGGTTTCAATAATCGATTTTCCGATTAAAATTGATTTTAGCTTGACTAACGCGATATCGATTCATTAAATCCCGAATCAATTTGTAAATATAAATGTATTTTGCCAGAAACGCCAGGTTAAAGCTTTCATTTCAACAACCACCAAACAGCTAAAATGGCAA
>VVHJ01020066.1:12368-22959 GCA_015107715.1 Tylochromis polylepis
CCAGATGGCAAAAAAAAAAAAAAAATCAGTAACTACCAGTACTGTTAATTTAGGGCAACTGCAGCATAAACCTCACAATGGGGGATGGTCTTATAAATTTGTTAAGCACTGTATAAAAAACAATGTAATTATGAACATTAAAAAATTAAAATACTACTTAGATAAAACATTTTGCTTCATTAAAAATTGTTGATGACTTTTTTAAAGGCTATTTTTAATCTTAATCTTTAATCTGTTTCATACAGTTGTGCTTCTGTGGCACAGTTATGATTGTTTCCTCTGCTTCTGCTGGAAGCACGCCACACAGTAATAGAGGAAATTAGGCAATTAGACATAGCAGACATTTTTTTCATAAGCATGTTGTTTCATGTAATAATATTAATACCAATGCTGTATGGGAAACTTCTGCTCTTTCATG
Source organism: Tylochromis polylepis (assembly GCA_015107715.1). Lineage (NCBI taxonomy): Eukaryota > Metazoa > Chordata > Actinopteri > Cichliformes > Cichlidae > Tylochromis > Tylochromis polylepis. The sequence goes on from VVHJ01020066.1 coordinate 12,787, forward strand.
GCCCTATAATAAAGGAGGTCACAATGCAGGGTCATATAAAGAGCAGTGATATGAAGGATGTCTGGCAAATTTGCACAAACACACCAGAAATCCTGCAAAAATAAGACTAAAATCATCCCATGTTTTTCTTTTTCAAGAAAAACATTGTGCCCAAACTGTGCCTTCATTCTTTAGTTAATCATCATTGTGCTTTTTCATTTTGGGACTACTTCAAGTGTCCTGGTTTATGTGACGTCTAACAATAAAGAGCAACCACTGATGCGGGATCTGCTCTCTGTCTGGCTTTGTATCTTCTTACCAGCAGCTGTCCTCAGCTCTTCTTTCAGCTCTCTCTTCTGCTGTCGGAGGGTCACTAGTGCATTACGTATGCCATCTCGCACTTTCTCCAGCTCCTCTTTTTCTCTGAGGTAGCGTTTGGCATCTTCTTCTGCTCGCGTTTTCCCATACCTTCTGTACTGGTTGGTATCTGGATGGGAGCAAAGGTTAAAGGTTAAAGGTGTACAGGGGTTATGGGAATAAGACAAAACCCTCTCACGGCAGCCTGTCTGCATAATTAATGCTACGCTCTCTGCGGGAGCAGTATGAAGCTGCCTGTACATGTCACATGGACGTAGAGCACAGCCATTTTTTACAACAGGGCCAGAGAGAGAGACAGTGTTCATTTTTCTAGAAATTGTGTGGCTTTAATATTAGAGAACATTAAGTTTTATTGTCTCATAATATTTTTGTGCTCATGTACTATTTTTATTTCAGAGGATGTCTGATTTTTTTTTCTTTAAGCATCTTACTATATTACCATACTCCACTTACCCCAAAGCAAACCATAACCTATAATGGCCATAATACAGCGGAAAGGAAACCCGGTGATATGGTTGCAGGAATTAAAGATAAATACACACACTCCTGTGGGGTAAGAGGTCAGAGGGTGAGGCAGCAGATCTAATGCGAGTGTCCAATAAATCTCAGATTACATCCTGCTGCGCTCAGCCCTTGGAAAACGCGGCTTCTTTGATGTGCCAGAAGGTGACAGTGAAGCCCACAGCAACGGAGACGCGGCAAGAAGAGGAACCCTTGGCTAGAAATCCACACTGATAACACTTTTCTGTAACTCAGATGCTCATCTCCTTCACTTGTGCAGCAGAGAGCAAATGACAAAAGCGAGCAAATGGGAGAGGCCAGAGTGGAGGAAATGGAATACGGGCGGAAAGTGAGAGGATGATTGAGTGGAGAGAAGAAAAGAAGAAATACTGAGCCAGCCGACAGCTCAAGTTTTATGACTGCCAGTCCACAACTGGAAGGAGTGTGTAAGCTATATGAGCTCAAGAGCACTGGAATCTATGACTTAGTGAAATATTGATGTATTAAGAAGAATTATTTCTTTTTTTCCCCCCATAGTATTTTGATCTGTTTTTATGTTTTCTTGAATCACACAGATGTAAATCAAGGATGGGTATAAAGTATAAAAAAAGACTTAATACAACAACAAAAGTATATTAATAAACTCAGCCTGTAAGTTAATAACTACGGAGTCAGCTCTTTTCAAAGTAATTGAAAAAAAAGGCACTAGCACTGCTCACAAGGCTGCACATTAAACAATAAATGGGAATGTTTCAAAATTGTAAATTGAAAAGTAAGTAATATTTGAAGTTTCATACCGACAGAACAATAATTAAAAAAAAGAAGCTAAATTTAAAAAAGAGAGAATTGCCTTAAAAATGGTTCAAAACAATTTTTTTTACTACACATGTAACAAGTCAGGAGATGGTTTAGTCACACTTCAAAGAGAACCGTTTAAAGCTGACTTCTTTTTTATTTAGGAAGCATTGAATTAAAAGCTATCTATGTAAAATAGAGGATCTTTTTTCTTTTCAGAAAATCCTAGAATTTATTTCACGAGGATAGACTCAGCACCACTCGATGAACTGCATGTCACACTGGAAAACAAACTGAGCACACTTACGTGAGTCTATTCGCTTCAGGGAGACTAATGGCTTGGTTCTGTCAGAGTCGTTGCTTGAGAAACTTGAGCGCCGTTTCCCTGTATTCCCAGACTGCTGCCTGCGGTTCTCTCCTGACTGGGTGGAGTAGAGAGAGGGCGGGGGGAGTGACAGACGTGGGAAGAGTGAGGGCAGATCAAGAAAAGTGAAATTTGTTTATCAGGGTATGCAGCAAACGTGTCTCAAGATTTACTGACTTGAGACTGCTGTAGTGTGTGTGTGTGTGTGTGTGTGTGTGTGTGTGTGTGTGTGTGTGTGTGTGTGTGTGTGTGTTTGGTTGTAGGTGGTGAGAGGCATGCGTTTAAAGTGCATGTTAATGAGGTTAAGAAAGGAGTTTACAGGCTGTGAAACTGCTATGACCTCTTGCCTTCCTGTCACCAGTCAGAGCACTTTCTCGTTTTTTTCCTAATGCGGCCACCCTGATCTTTCTCTGGTAAAAAGAGGCATCATTGATAGGCATGCAGCGGAGCACTGTCTATTTATTTGGGTGACTGATGGGATGCCAGACAGCGAAAGCCCAAACAGCTGCATGCCCAGACATCTTCTGATCTGATCACATCAAAGTTTAACATGTGATTTCTGAGCATGAGTGTCCTGCCTACCTGCAGATCCTCGTTAGGTACCTCGTCATATGTTCTAGAATCTGTGGAGGTGCTGCTGGAGGAGGTAGCCCACCTACAACAGACAAAGTAAGTTTACATAAAAATGATGTAAGCAAAACATCGCCGCTTGGGTCGATGGTCTTGCTTTGAACTTGTCCATGGATCCGAACCCCCTTCCACTTCATCTCACTCACAGGAAGGAATGCCGCGCAGCATCACGGATGTTAGCAATGGTTTCCACGTCAACGTAGTCATAATGGAGTGATTCTGGGTCTGTCGCAGAGCCCATTTCTGCCAGGAGGAGACCGAGCCACCGTCCAAGCTCCTCTGAGCTACTTGCCTGACAATTCAAAAGAAAGGCATTGGATAAATAAATATGTTTTGACATGTAATTACTTAACTCTCTCAAAATCTGAATATCAAACCAGTGTGGGCATTCAAGAATTAACACACTGACCGCTTCAAGTTTAATATTCAATCTACTTAAAGACTGTGGTGTTGTACACCAACTCTTGATGAGACCATACCATACCTAATATATTTTTCATAGAAAAGGCAGAATTGTTGCTGTGTTCCCCTAAAATGGAAAGTTAAAATAAACAACTCTCTGAGACTTTTGCAAATGACGACGCAGACACCAGCTTTCCAGACTGGGTCTTATCTGTTACTACATGTCTGTGCCAGATTCATTATGCCCCTGTTACCTGACCTTAAAGGAAGAAAATAGACATGAGTCTTGTTAGACTGTCATGAGCAGGCGTGCCCGGCGTACGTGAATGGTTGTGTGATATGCACGTTAGTATGGATTCAGATTATTTCTGAAGCATTTGTACAAATCGTGATTGTTTTTGCTTTGCATGTATTAGAGTGGATGAGAGAAACATCTGGCTCATTAGCTGATAACTGTTTCACAGTCTGTTTACCTGTGCTCTTTTTTCACTGAAAACAGCTGCCCAGTGCTGACTGAGTGTAGCTGATGAGAGTGATGAGATTGAATCAAAACATTAACCCAACAATAAGCCAAACGCCTCCAGTGGGCAGACGGAGACTGCTGAGCTGGTTGATATATCTCCCTGCATATGTTCTTATGAAAGGCTCCTTCCACTTCTCACAGATTTGACAATTCTGGTAATATTGTGCAGTTTTAAAATAAGCAAACAAGAAGCACACCTCCAGGGCAGCAACTTCTGTGCTGTCTCGTAAGACACGGAAGGCAAAGGGGTGCTTGGGTCCAAGTCCTGGAACCACCTCGCAGCCATGGAGAGGAAGGGAAGGGAGGGACATCCGAGGATCTCCTTTGTCATGGTAGAAGTGCAGGGCACCTCTGCACACGCAGCACCACTGCTCCCGCCACACCTGGTTTACCAGCACTGACAAATGGCCTGCATTGTGAGGCGAAAAGGAGAAGTTATGCATCCGCAAACCTGGACTCCTTAAGTGCGACAGGGACGCGGGCTCTGACCTTGCCGAGGATCGCTGTATGTCCGTGGGTCACTTGCCCGAGTGGACTTCTTCTTTGAGAAGCTGATGATGCGTGTGATCTTACGCCCTGCAGCAAAAGGACCCCGTTTCACCTTACCTAAATAAAAAAATTAAAAAGAGTTCAAAATCAGATGCTTTAATTTGGATTTATCTGTGTCGTTTGGGAACTGTATTCCCAATCTGTTGGATTTTATTGAATCCAACAGAATGCATCCCATCTCGCACGGCATAAATGCAGCAATATGGAAGAGTCACACAAATTACATCCCAGCAAGCTCTAATTGGAACAGCTGCAATGCTTTAAGACTGCGTGCATCTCTGCCTTACCATTCTCTCTGCAATTCTCCCCAGCTGACACGCCCACACTGTCTGAATCCGATGTGTTCCTCTCCGCAGACAACCTCTGCAGAAAGAAACACACAAACACAAGTTTAGATTTCAACAGAGCCCAAGGTTTCGTTCTGAGCTAAGCTGGTCTACACTTGCCTTTGACTTATAAAGAGCTAAATAACTATACTTTAAAGCCATTTCTTCTCATACATATCCACCTTCTTGGACGTCTTTCTCTCATGCTGTTTCATAACTACAAACACATGGCATAATTAAACAAATGGTCTCCTTCCAGCTCTATATGGGCTCCCTTCTTTTTAGTCTTTGTTTTTGTGTGAGAGCCTGTTGCAGATTGTGATCTAATAGACTGCTACGCTTTAAAGAGGATGTGCCTCTTCCGACACTGGCCCACTACCACCTCTGTCAACGTAATCTTAACACCTAATTACCCTACTTATCTCCTCTTTGTTCTGCGAGTCAAACACAGGTATCTGTAGCGAGCCAAACAATTGTTTAGGAAAATTGATGGTGACAACACAATTGCTGCTTGCTGCCGAGCTTTTCTCACCTCAGCTGCAAGGAAGAATTACGGACTTCGGGGCTACAACAACAACACAAAAAAAACCCCACAAGGATACACTCGCATAAACATCCTCTCTCTCACGGTTACCTTATCAAGTTCACATTTTCTGGGAATGACAGGAGATGCCGTTTCCTCGGGTGCTGCGCTCTGACCGCTCACCTCTCTGACAACCTGCGGGAAAGTTTGCACTTATCACTCTGGACTGGATGATAAACTGTCCTTCCCCGCCTGCTGACAAACCAGTGATGATTGGCAGCTATACCAGAGGAAAATACACGACTCCTGCGTAAAATTGCAGCCTGCTAAAATTACCGTAAGCCACGTGTGGGCCTGCTCTTTGCTCTGTACTGCCAGCACCAGTGCGTCTCCATTGGGTAAGGTGAAGCGAAGCTCGTGATGCTTCCTCTTGCTGTCTTTGGGAATGTAGACTACAGTGCATTGGGGCAGCAGCAGGTCCACGTAGGGGGACATGTCCTTGGAACTCTTATAACACTGCACAAAGAACAACACGTGGTACGCGTGAGGTTAAAAAAAAAAAAAGGACAAATACTTAAGTAAAGAACATCCTTTAAGGAAGATGACAAAGTGCGGCATCTCACTTGTAGCCTGTTGTCCCGTATGACAGTGAGCTGCTTGGCCCACTGCCCAAAGCGTTTTTTACGCAGCAGGAAGGCACAAATGCGACAGTCCCTGGCAGGAGGCATGGAGCTCTCATCGGAGGGCCACTGATGAGTAAGCCGGACGTCCGGGCTCCTCTCTTCCTCATCTTCCTCATAGGACTCGTAAGAACTGCTCAGAGCATCGGAATCATTGTCTGTTAGAGCAACGAGAGAGACAGAGAGAGGGAAAATAAATGTAAGTTGGAAAAATGCGGTATTTATCCGGTAAGCCTGGAAACGTGTGGGTGTTCTCACAGGAGTTTTTGCGACGTAAATTTGAGCAGGTAGTGGGGTATTGGTTTTCTGTATCTTCATAGCCATCTTCTATAGAGTTAGGAGGGCTGGACCTTACTGGAAAGGGAAGGAATAAAAATGCATTTTACCTTTTGTTGCGCTAGTTATGTGTGGAACATCCTGCTATATGACTGTGTTCATATCAATTATATCCTGCGTATGGAAAATTCTGAAACACTCAGGTCACTGAGGTCAACTGAGGTGGGAACACACTGACCTCTTGTTATTATATACTCAGGCATCTTGCCAGGGCTCAGGGGCACTGCCTCTTCGTAGTACTCCTCCGGAGGAGGTGTTGTGGGCAGCGGAGGAGGCGAGTCAGCTGAGTGTGGGGCTGCACAGCTCTGCTAAGGGAGACACATAAACACAAACATAGCTCTCAAATTTCCTCTATAGGCAAGAAAGCCAAAAGAGCTACATAATCAAATGACAGCCACACAGAGACACACAGAACAACCCTCTAAATAAATTCCATAAATTAGACGCATGGCCGTTGGGCGGATCCCCAAATCTTCACTCGTCCAGCAGCTTACGAGGAAAGGGGAAACCCCACAATATGGAACGCAGTCTCTGGTTTTCATCGCTTCTTTCGGATTTGCAATTTGCAAAGTGCAACTGGGGCAGCGAGTGCTGAAAAGACTGACATTAAACATCTTACAGCCCACATGGAATCGTTTCACCTACAGGACTTAAAGCCAATATTTAGTTAATTTCCAAAATATGAGTTCTCATATTTCCTCATATTTTTCACTTGCCTTTTTCAAAGTTTCAGTTTGCGCGTTCTTGTTTTCTTTCACATCATCAGAAACATCCTTTAGGTCTCCGAGCTCACAATCTAAAAAAAAAACAAAAAAAGAGACATTCATGTATTCTCGTATGTTAAGGGCAGCGAATTTGCATCGCATAAGTGGCTGTGCATTTGATCTCACTATGGTGGAGCTCACCAAATGTCTCAAAGAGAGACTCTACAAAGCTTGTGCCATTTCTGTACACTGATGAGTTCATGTAGATGTAGTCTGTTCCTGACACTAGAGGGGAGGAAGAAAAAAACACAGACAGTCAATAAGTTATATTTTTGCTACCCTACAAAAAAAATAAATAAATAACAGCATTCAAATAAAACCTTTTGTGTGAAATCATTCAGAACCCAGTGTAAAAATGAATTTCCTTCCTCTCTGTTACCTGATGGCTCTATCTGCTGCAGGAGGTTCCGCACTGAGGTCTTCTTCTCCTGGGTGGTGGAGCTGAGGTTCTCCTGGTCCAGCATCTTCAGCAGCACTCCCAGCTCACTCACCAACACCTCCATTGCTGTACAGAGGGGAGGGCAAATGGTCAAAAGGGTGCGTGGGTGTGTGTGCGTGTTTGTGTTGTTCAGTGTGTATAATTAGAGAGGGCAAAGGTCAGATTAGCAAGTCTAAACAAATCCCAGGTGTATGTCCAACAGGCTCTTTCTGCTTTGCCTTCCCCTCGTCCTTCTTCACAGTTTATCAATATCTAGAAGCCATCTCATCACTGAGTCTCCTTCCTATCTCCCTCTGTCTATCCAGACTAAACAATGCCAAGAGGCTTCAGTCACAGGAAACAGGTCTGCTAATTGCTCATTAACCCTGAAAATATGTGAATTTGGAGTGATGACCAATGATAACAGCAAAAGAACAAAACTTCCTGAACACAGCTCTAAAATTCTGCTGATTCACAAACTCTAATTTGACTCAACATTTAAGTGACAGAAAAACTAGATTTTTTGCCCCCCTGGCCCTCTAAAAGGACAAACAGATACAGGCAATGGTTCAATGTGGAGCATCAGACTCTAACAGGAATAACTTAAGGAGCACTTTAGAGAGCTCAGAAAAAGCCAAATGAGGAAGACAGAACTTCATTCACAAGGACCCGATCTTAACCCAGCAGTTGCAAAACTGAAATGCTGGACTTAGAAAAACACAAGCTGCCTCAAACAGGGTCTCTCTGGGTCCTCTGGACTCAAGATTGTAGGAATAGATATATCACATACATCATATGTTGATCTAAGAGGTAGGACAGGTCCACTCCCTGTTTCTCAGAACAAAACTTAAATAAACTAGCTCACTCCCCCCCCCAGCTGCTGCAAGCCTGAGAAAAGATTTGCAACCTGCTGCAAGCCAGTGCCACCAAGCAACACTTTTTTGTTTCTTCCAGCTTCCTGAGGTGTTTCCATTAGCTCGTTTGTAACCACTGATGGTATTCTAGCACCCAGTTTATTACCTCTGTAATCCTAAAATCCACAGTAAAAACAACAAAACAAAACCTAACAAATGGCTGAGTCACTGCTGGCATTCTTGTCTGCCTCCCCCTACTTGCCATTCCCCTCCATCGCTTACTCTCTTACTCACTCCCCTCTCTCCTACCCAATTTTCACAGTCCAGTCCTCTTGGACCTAGTGAACCATGCGTCAGGGTCAGCCGCGGGACAGAGTGCGCTCATATGGCAGCAAGACCTGTTGCACTAAGCACACACACAAACACAGGCAGAGACAGACATATATACACATGCACACAAGCCCAAAATGCACAGGCAGGCTCATGTGTTGCGCATTTAGCGAGGTGTGTCAGCTCTTATCTTTTGTCTGCTTATCTAGAAAATGCACTCGAGCCACCATTGTGTCCAGGATTTTGCACACAGGCCTAAAAAGCACATTAATAAGTTAAGCCAGAATGTTGGATGTCTCAGATGTATGACCCCAACACAGCAAACTTGCATGTAATCACCTCTGACAAGCAGAAAATAGATTAGCTGGAAAAAATATCTATTGTTTGTCAGTGATGTATGTCCTACATTTCAGGGTGCTCCCACTCCTTAAAGACAGACATACTTTTCTTAGGTGGGTCTTCCTATGGGTTTTAACAATGCCTAGGGAAGGCTACAGTCAAAAGCAACAAGAGCTACAGTAGGTGTATGTTTGCCTGTGTCTGTTTAACCACTTTGTCTCCTGTACCAGCCTGGTTTCCTTCCATTGTAATAATAGCCCGCTCGCACTCTGAGGAACGGGCATGAGGATTTAATTCATGCTGTGAGCTGGAATGCATCCTCATTAGGATCTGATTCACGCAGGGAAACGAGGAAGTGGAAGGAGAGGAAACTCATGAGAGTGGGATGTGTTGGCCTGGTGAATGCTGTCGCTCTGCCAGAGGTTCCAGCTGTTTAGATTCTGGCTCTAGAGTAGCACTGGGCTTCCCCTAACCTAAGTGTAAGACAAAACCGTGTCCACAGCATGACTCATTCTCTGCAGAGAGAAGTTGAAATTTACACCAGTCAGCACTAAATCAAATATATTATATATAATATAACAGAGAAATAGAGGCGATGCTTTCAAAGGATTAGCGTGAAGTAGGCCGCCTCACTCCTTGAAAACGATTTCACAATTTTGCTCCTTAAAAATCAGATTACCCATTTTCATGTTTACAGCGCAAAGGCGAGCGAGAAGGAATTACTTCCCCAATTTTGGCACTTACGGCACGTGAGACCACCCTCAAGTCACCCATCGTTCCTTTATAATTAACAACACACCACGCACACGCCTAAAGTGGCGAGTCATCTTTTGCATTTATGCTGCAACTGCTCGTGCATGTGTTTGAGTGTGATACGTAACTGATGTCTTCTAACTAATTACGCAAAAGCTCCCATAATGTTACACTGACAGATGAAAATGTGGTTCAGTATAGTGAAAGTAATGTATGTGTCTCCATAGAAGGTCAAAGGATAACTTTATTCCAAGCTTTGTGTACTTTCAGCTTTAGAAAAAAAAACATCATAAAGTAGAAGACTTAAGACACCAGAGAGAAAAGATTGTACAGGTCAGTAAAGCCAGTCAAAGCTTAGAACACACTTGGTTTCCTCACACTTGCTTAACAATTGCTGTTAAACACTGGACACATTCCTCACCTTGTTCATAGTGCAAGACTCTGCACTGTGTGTGTGTGTGTGTGTGTGTGTGTGTGTGTGTGTGTGTGTGTGTGTGTGTGCAGACCCTTGTTAAGCAGAGAGGGTAGTTTGTTTAACACTGCAGACACAGGCCTTTAAAAGGAGCTTACATTTGTAGACTTTCTGTGCCAACAGGTTGAATGATGGGTGAATAATTTCAGTGAGTCTAGCACCTGTGCTAACATGCCCAACAAACTCTGAATTAAAGAATAATCTGACTTCATTCGATTGCACCATTCCCCCCCCCCCCCCCCCCCCCAAATCCCAAA
>VVHJ01020072.1:2529-16766 GCA_015107715.1 Tylochromis polylepis
TGGGAGAAAGCGAGTGGTTGTTCAGAGAGCACACAGTCTTATAACCACCAGAACAGACTTGTGTATAGTGTACAGTGTCTCAGCTCAACAACAGCTTGAATACCATTTAAACAAATACGGAAGAATGGGATTTAAAGCTCTTAAACATCTGCAACAACTATAAAGAGAACGTTTATTCGGACTGTTATTTAGTAAATTAGTCACCAAGATCTTCCTCACCTGATCCAGATCTTGCTTCCATTGAGAGTGAAATACTTTCCGCAGGGCGACTGGACGGCAATGGTTTTGATAGAGGCGGCATCAGAACCGCTGGCTGGTTCAGTCAGGCAAAAGGCGGCTATGTGCTCGCCTGGAATAACACACACACACACAGTCAATGTCAAAGCAAAAGCTTACAACAGAAATTACTAGGCTTTTCTTCCCCATTATGTTTGACTTTTCTAGCACAGTGTGTCCCTCCAACATGATGGTTATGGCTTTTTTAGCTTTCAATAATAAACAGACAGAACGTCTCCAGTCTTCTACAGAGCTACAGTTTACCTCGAAATCCAAATGCTGATGCTGGTAGTCTTACCTGAGGCGAGCTTTGGCAGATATTTTTCCTTCTGAGCTTTATTCCCAAAAAGCAAAATTCCCTTGAAACCAATAGACTGGTGTGCACCCAAAGTGATGCCGACCCCCAAATCATGACTGCCAACGATCTCAACCAGCCGGGCGTACTGTTGGATGGATAAATCCCATTAAACTTTTTAAAACCAGCGACGTCTTGTTAATATCACAATTAGGTCAAGCAGCTGTACCTGAGTGTTTGAGAGGCCGACGCCGCCCAGGTCAGCTGGCACCTGCAGACCAAAGGCACCCATCTCCTTCAGGCCCTCCATGGTCTGATCCTCCACTTTCTCCAAGGCATCGTTCTTGGCTGGATCATTTACCTCCTGTCCACAGGGAGCAGAAACATGGAGGGGGAATCAGTGAGTGGAGGGTTTGGGGGTATATAGGAGCTGTGAGTGTGAGGTCACACTGAGATTTACAATTACCTCAAAAAATTTGCTGCATGGCCCCACGAGCTCTCGAAGAAACTGCTCCTGCTCCTCATTGAGGGCTGCGGCACAGACAAACTATTACGCTGACAACTGTTTTTCAGTTTAACAAAGCCAATCAGTGAGAAGCTGACATTAAAATAATTTTTTTTAAAAAATCAGGTAAGAACATGAATACATCCTATTGATTTACCTTTGGGGAAGGGAAAAACCTGTGAAGTTGTGATCTGCCCCTTGAAAATGTTGACAGCAAATGATTTGGATTCCTGTGAGAAGATAATCCAAACAGTAGCATTTACGCTAACTCAAACACCAAGGGTGAAACTGCTCCATGGAGCTACAAGAGAAGTCAAGCTTAAAGCTGCTAGGGCCTACCAAACATATATAATTGTCTATATACATCTACCTTTAGTTGCTTGCTTTCGGAGGTGCATTGCTGTGATTTATGCTGCCACCTGCTGGTGAATTGAGAACACTGAAAGCCTCCACGTGTTGTGTTTAAACAGCAAGGAAATCTGTTTTTAAAGGGGGACCCATTCTTAAAGAAACATGGGCCCTATTGCTCCTAGGACTCAAAAACTCCAAAGGGAACCTTTTACTTTAAAAATACACAAACTAAACCGATTGATTTTAACCAGATGAGACTAATTTTGGCTATTATAAATGTAAGACTTGCTTATAAAGCAGATAGTAAACATACAGCAGCAGCAGCTGTCTTCTTTTCCACTTTGGTGGCAGCGTCACTGCCGACTGCTGCAGGCTTCTCCAGCACCGCCTGAAACCACAAACAGAGCAGAGGACAAAATTATATAAATTATGTTTAACATTAATAAAGTGGAAAAAGTGAGGGAGCCACAAACTCTCTGCAGCAAAGCTTACAAAGCATAGAAAAGCAAGAGAGTATATTGGCAATCACTGCTTGACCATACAAAAACATCAGGTTGAATCACGTGAAAAGAAAAACACACGTGAAGGTTTACCACCATGTAGTCAACAGGATGAAGGTACACAGAGGGAGACAGTTTGCTGTCAACTGCTGTCGGGTGATTAAATGTTAAGAGCACACAGGTTACAGTTTTTCCAGTTCCAGTCGGGACACCAGCCTGGCACGACGGCCAAAGGACTGAGCTAGAATCCCAATTAGGTGAGAGGTGAAGCCAAGGGTACATCCACCCTTGCTGAGTGCTGAGTATGTGGTTCATGTTTTTAAATCTGATGTAAACTACAGCAGAACAACCACCTTTTGTACCTGATTCGTAATTCCTTAACTTCCAGTGAATTGCATTTTAATTACATTTTAATTTCATAAAGACAAGATTTATTACGCCTCACAATAAAAGTGTTTATTACAGGGATGTCATAAAGTTCCGCTTTTAACTATACAGATAATACCCTGTAAGCTCAGAGCAAATCTCTCGTGTTTATTAAAAGCGGGACAACATTTATAAAATGAAACACTAAGATTAAAAGCTGTTTAATAAAGCCGACTGACACGGAGCCTGAAAGAGTATAAACCAGTAATATGGCTGCCTTTATTTACATATGTTTATTTTATTATAGCAACAAAATGAGTTACGAAATGTTAATAAACACAGTTGTTCTTTGAGACGCTGATACAATTTTCCACTGACGCAGGGCCAGTGTGAAGTCGGTTCTACCCTGGTACCTTTTGAGAACCAGATCACCTTGTGACTGTTTTATTTGATGCAGCATCATTTTATAGTGTTGATCTCCATAAGTCACTAGCACCATCTCTGTCTAACAGCAGCACCAGAGGCACTATCGTTATTATAATCATAGGTATTGTCATAAAGCATTAGCTACAATATCCCCAGACTTTATATGTGCTGGTCAAAAAGACCAAACAGTGCCACTGTAAGAGGGTCCTGGGTTCACACCATCAATACTGATTAAAAAAATTAATAAACTAAGTTAAGTCTCAATACTTAAGATTGGTTCAATGAATTTCCCTTAGGGCAGGGGTGTTAAACATAAGGCCGGAGGCCTGAATCAGCCCGGCAAAGACTCTGCAAACTGATTTTCTATTAATGAAGACCTCCCACATGTACATTTCTATTACACCAGAGTAATTAAGTAGTAGATAAACAATTAAAGGCTAGAAAAGCTCCCGTTTTTTTCCCCATTATCTACGATACAAATATTGGTTTTTTTTTAAATAAGGACACAGGAGGGAAAAAAGGGCATTTTAAGTTTCTTTGCATGTAATGCTTATGGATCCAGCACTATATGAGACTACTGTCTGCCTTAACTGATGCCCAATCTATCAGCAAATACAAAAACACTTACAGAGTTTTTCCCAGATCAAAGTGGACCTCTTGGGAGAATAAGCTGGACTGGTTGAATATATTTGTGGCAATGACTCTGGGGTATCTTACTGCCCATTTTCCTGACACTTCTGGCCATATGATAAACACAAACTTCATTTTAAAATACATTTTAGGCTTTAATAAATAAAAATATTTTTATCTCAGTGCTGGTGATTTTCCATTGAGATCTCTTTTGTTTTCAAAGCAGTAAAAACTGTGATTTGCAGATAACAGTAGCAAATACTTCCTTGTTGTGTCATAGCAATTTTGCTATGACTGGCTCACTTTGCAAGCAGCATGATTTTATTTTGTTCTAAAAAAGAAGAAGTTCACAGTCCGTCTGATGAAGACCTGCAAGACTTTAAAACTCCTTAGACATATTTATCATTACGATTTGTTTTACTATACACAAAGAAATAATATCATTATTAACTATTATAATAACAAAACTAAACACACACACACAAATAATCACTGACTTTACAACTGCTGATAAATTTATGGATTTTTGTTAAAAACCTTGTGGTTGTGTGGGGTGTGCACGCATCATTACGAAACTCCACATATGACATCATCCGTCTATTTGTTTTATTGCGAACACTTGCCTGTGCAACTGCAGTGTCACCTTTATTGTCTGGGTCACGTGACCAGTGAACTTTCCCCCAGTTTGAGCGGGAGGGGGTGTCAGAGTTATATCAGACTGAGCCTGCGATCACCCAAACAAGGACACAGTCTCGATCAAATGTAGTAGAACCACAGCGTGAAGCAGCCGTGTTAAACACAGTACTGTGTACTTAATGCATTATAATGAAATGTAACGTAATAACATAACGCACCTCTGCTGCCTGGCTTGCGTAGAGACGGCCGTTTTGCCCAACAAACACCACCGCGGCCTGACGCTGACCTCTGCACAAGAGACAAGAAACGATACGTTTGTAAAACACAGACATTCCATTCTAAAAGCTCTATAGTAATAATTAATCATAATTACTCACCCGGTTAGCACGGCAGGAATCCGGAGAATGGTGCTGCACAGGGCGGAAGACTGGCTCACTTTGCGAAGCAGCATGATTTTTATTTTGTTCTAAAAAAGAAGTTGTTATACACAATAATTTGCCGCAACTAACATAAATAATGAAGCAGAGACAGAAACCATGCAAGTCAACTTAGCTGTGTAGCTAGCACAAGCGTAACAAACGTCGGTTTGTTTTGTAAGCTGGGCTGGGTGTTTAAGCCCTCGCAGAAAAAGCTTGAGGAAATGATTTATATTCTTCTGCGAAAAGTCAAAAAGATCAGTGTACGCAACACACCTGTCTAAGCAAGATTACAACGCGTCCCTTTCGTCCAAGATGCTGCCTACCGTCCGGTAAAATGACCTGTCCACAGCGTAAGCAGAACTCTGTGGTCCTTTACGTTTTTCTTCTTCTACAGTGTTGGTACATCGCAAGAGCGCCCCCTGCTGTCCCGTATGCATAGACAAACAAATGGGGCAAACGTGTACGACGTGATACATCAGCGTAAAGTAAAATTTACAAATGATTATAGCAGTTTGTGTGTAATTCCCGCCCGCACACAAGTACAAATCGGTCTGAACACATTTAAAAATTATTCTAGAAAAGCGTGTGGCCAACGTGTAACCGGCTAACATGTGTTAATGCACAAGTGTATTTGATTCATGTGTGCTAATAACATACAGTCTTAAAAATCTCAGACTTCTGTTGTACTGCTACATTTCCGTGGTGCTGGGATTCTTCCCTTCAGAGGCAGTGAAACATGCATTAAAACAAGAAATCTTTTTTGCGGTTTTCTAATTTACTTCTAGAAAAATTAACTTGTAGAAAAAAAACGCAATAAAACATATCCATTTTAAATTTGCCAACAAAAAAAAAATCAGAAGACTGGCTTCAATTTTCTTAAACTGATCTGATAAGCTCTGCACTGCCTGCCTTTCATTTGATAAGTGAACTAAAGAACGTATGGCTGGCCGGATGCTTTTAAACCGCAGTGTTTCATGGGAAGCGTAGTTTGACAGTACGACAGGTCGAGCAGACCGAATCCAAGCAGCTCGAACTTATATTACAAAATTAATCCAAATTTCATGTGAAAAACTGTTTTAAAAAAAATCAACCTAATAGTCCTAAAATGTCTTGAAATGAAAAAAATAGACACTGAAAAACAAAAACTGCAAAATAAACGAGTTTCATAGTTAAAAACTGTCACATTATTAACTGTCTCTGCACTAAACTCACTAGGTTGAGATTGAAAACTGTCCTTTCTAATTAACATAACACACACAGTGTTGTGTATTCATTGAGTATTTGCATAATGGCAACATATATTATACAAAGTGACCACTGTCAGTATAATAGACTACTGGACAGCTTAACTGGCATTGGTAACACAAAGTGCAATCAGCATCCATCACATCCTTTTCTTTGATATCTATGCTGCTGTAGTAACTTTTAATGATATTGCAGTAAAAGCAGGATACTTTTACTCTGGTTTTGCTACTTGAGTGCTTTCTGGTAGTTAATCTGGATATAACTGCTTCATCTAAGCAAATTCTAAATAATATTTCCACCATAAAGCTTTCAAATATCAACACTGGTTCCCCTGTACGAGAATATAACAACTGATTTTCTACTACTACATCTATTAAAAAGATGATGCTAAGCTAAATTCAAATCCCACATACCTTAAAGTTTGTGCAGCATCTGTACTGCAGTCTGTCAATGTGATAAAGTTCATGGTCACAAACTTCATTCAAATCTTTACATGTGTAGTTAAAATAAACAACTCTGAACACCAAGTATGTATCAAATTTATTCTCAAATACACAAGCAAAGGTGGCAATATGAAATCAAGCAATGTGACACTATGAATGTCACCTTTCTGAAATGTTGACTCTTCATTTAGCACCTTAATAGTTAGTTGGGTTATACATGATTTATATAGTCACACATAGAAAAAAAGGAACGGGTGAATAATGCGAGTCAGTAACATAAAAATAAGCATGGAGAGCTGGGGCATTTGGATCACAGTTACTGAGGATATACACTGCACGTAGGTAAAAAGTACCGCTGTGGACTTCTGCCACGAGTACCATCGAGCCTCTACAGCCTGACACCAAAAAAAACAAACCCACCCCGCACTCCTCACAACAAGAGTTATCTCATGACTAGGCCTAGACAGTGATTACTAAACACAAGTTCCTCTGACATTTTTGGACCTTTCTTTCTTTTCACATTACAGTTTGCTGGTCTGTAAAGTTGCATATACACAGGAGTAATAGATATATACAGAGGGGCTCACTGTCAAACAATGCTGGAACAAAAGAGATCGCTTTCTGTACCTGGAGTGTGGAAATGTAAATACTAATGGAAAGACACTTGATTTGCTCCTGTGCAGCCAATGAATCTGGCCTGAGTGTGTCTGGCGCCATCTAGTGCTA
The DNA here is from genome assembly GCA_015107715.1 of Tylochromis polylepis. Classification (NCBI taxonomy): domain Eukaryota; kingdom Metazoa; phylum Chordata; class Actinopteri; order Cichliformes; family Cichlidae; genus Tylochromis; species Tylochromis polylepis. The sequence continues at coordinate 9,348 of VVHJ01020072.1, forward strand.
AACTGTGGTCTCTGTTGTTTCTGGATGGGCAGCTCGGAGCCAAGCAGCTGAACTGGAAGGGGCTTCCCATTACAAAATATTAAGTGAGTGAGTGTTTGAAGTAGTGTAATGATCAAATGCTAAATATTGTACAGTTTTCTGCAGGAGGGAAACAATAACCTCCTGGGTTAAGGCCTGAGAAAGAAAACCAGGCTGTGCTCTGTAGTGGATTTAAAGAAGAGAAGCTAAACTTTCTACATAGATCAATTGAGATTTGTCCTATCGTCATTCTCATTTTAAAACCCTGTTCGACCAAATTTAGTGTCAAGCGCCCCGACTCCAACAGGCACACACGAGCTCAATAAGCTACCATCAGATCCTCGTCAACACAAGTGGGAACACTAACTTCACATGAACGGACACCAAACACAAGGAATAAAAAAAAAACAACAAAAAAAAAACACTACATGACGTCCACAAAGAATTCGCTGGGGTTGCCCATGGCCAGATGAAACGACTGCCGTGACGCAGTCAGCTCTGGGGGTACGGAGCCCAGGTCACGAGTGGGCGGAGCGCCGGGCGGTCCTCCAGGAGTGGAGGAGGGAGGTGGAGGTAATGCCGGGTGCATGGGAGCTGCCGCCATCGGCTGTGTGTGCTGAAGGCCGTGAGCGGTTGCCATGGCCGGGTGTGGATGCTGGGGTACCATCATCACCATCATGGGGTTGTACGGCAGGATTCCCGGTGGGTAGGGGGACATGTGGGGCGGTTGGGGTATGCGGTGATGATGTGAGCGCTGGGAGGAGGCGTGGCTGTGCTCGCTGGGGGCGGCTGAACCGTGGCCACGTCTCAGACTGCTGCGTGTCGAGTACTCAGACTCGCTGCCGCTGCCGGAGCGCGAGTCGGCCCCGCCGCCTTCTCCACCACCGCCAGAGGGTGATTTCTCCCCTCCGCCCACAGTGCTACCAGGGCCTTTACTGCTGCGACGCCGCTCACCCTCACTTCTCGTCGAGCCGCTGCTCCGGCTCCCTGCAGCAACACGGAAGAGAAAATGCTGTTTGATAGCAAGTCAAACAAATCTGAGCTTTGATGACACTGCCTAGCTGATTTACTAGAAATTATTTACACTTAGCCACTTTCTCGTGTACTTTCACAGCATTTTCCACACAGCTGACTGCTGCCCCCTGGTGGAGGTGGGTTAGAACAATTTAAAGTTGCACTGGATTTTGTGACAGCTCAGGCAGAGGAGTGGAGATGAATTTGTGCACTTCAGCACACACGGGACAAAGACACATTAGCAAATTTAAGTTGCCTTTTTCTACAGTTTAATTTATAGAAAAAGTGAATTAAAAGTGTTAATAGGAGTTGGTTAATTTATGATATATTACTCCGATCTAAATTTACTGCTCTTGCATTGAAGTTTGTGTCCTAGCAGCAGGTGTGTTACATATTGGCCTTAACACTTTGCATATGACTGGCAGTTTACAGCCACCAGATGGTGCCGTTTATGCTTTTGAATAAATATTTCAAGGAAACGCATCATTTTCTTTTGTATTTGATTAAAGTGAAGATTAAAGATTGAGTGGGCTGAAGCACTCTTGACTTTGGGAATGGCTGGTTCAAAACTCCTGTGTGCAGAGGTCTTCAACCTTTAACTCTACATATGCATTTATCCTCTCTCCTTTGCACAACAAGCATTGCTGCTCATCGTTTCTTGCTCATTTTGATTTTTCACTTTTTAATAGCTGATTTTTTTGAATCTCAGATGCCACAGATGCTCTCCTGAGTCTCTGGTGTAGCAGTGAACACCTTTCTCTTACACGTGAAAGATCAAATGTGTCGTCTGAGACCAGGAGGAAGCACAAACCCAGTCTAAGAGGTAGTGTACTTTTTTTTAACTTTTGGAAATGCAGTGTTTCTCATGCATGAAGGTACTTTTGGCTCACACAAAGGAGGTTTAGGCCAAAAGCAGTAAAAGGTTTTATTAATAGCGCCTCATTTACTCAGCTTCAGACATTTTTATTCATTAAATGGGCAGAAAATAATATAACGCAGGCTTATTGCCTTTAGTGGACATGGATCAGGGGTACCATCATCCTCAAAAGGCCCATCTGAGCCAAGAAAAACCCTGAAATGGTAGAAATTGAGCAACAGGCTCATATGTCCTGTTTTATTTTATTTTCTAATATTATATCCATGATTAATAACCCTGTGTGCAGTCATCCAGAGCCACAGGATATATTATACACAATGTCAGAGCACACTCTGTAGCTCTGTCATGAAAAGCTAAACTTCACGAGCAATACTTTTGGAGTGGCCCTTCACAAACACGAAGAGCTTGCCCGCAGTGGCCTCACCTACAGCATCTGACTCTAAAAATAAATACAGGTTAAAAAAAACCCCAAACATTTCTCTCTGCTTACCTTCGCTGTGCTGGCTGCCAGTGCTGCCGGGGGCGTAGCTGTAACTGGTGAGCTCGTGGTACGGAGGCGGCTGGCTGGAGAAGGGATGTGTTGGGTATGGCTGATAGGGGAAGGTGTGCATCATGGGCCAGGGGGAAGCCCCAGGGAGCGGCAAGGGAGCCAGGGTGTCCTGGTCAGAGGCGCCGCTGGAACCGTCGTTGTCATTTAGAGACAGATTGGCCATATCTGTGTGGGAGACACAAGGGAGAGGGTGAACAATGGAGCAAAAATGTTCCTTCAAGATTTACAGCTATCAGAGGAGAATTTTTAGGTTTGTATGACGAATGGCTTCAAATATTACCCTCTGGCATGAAAAGATCTTTTCTTGTACCAAACCCGGAAAAAAAAAAGAAAAAAAAAAAGACTATATCTGAACCTGTAATACGCTGCAGCTTGTGGACAATGATTGGTCTTCTTTCCTGAGATTTCATTTTAGCGATGGCAGGACATTAAAGAATCCTTTGATAACTATGACGTCAAATGTCTAACCCCTTCTAACCCCTTCTACCACCAGTGCGTCCACAAGTGCTCGTGTGGCAAATGTGATTAAGGATAAAATTCAGCAGTCTGATGTGTTGTGCAGTGTTTGATGTCAGGATTTTGCAGCCACTCACAGTTCTCACAGTCGCTCAAGTCTCCGAATACGTAGTAGCACTGTTCGGAGAATGTGATCTTATTGACCGTGTGTCGAATGAAGCCGGCCTTCAGCAGGTTGCTGGCGTACTTCCTGGCTTCACGGCGGTCCTGAAATCCCTCGATGTGGTGAAACAACCACTCAACTACATCTGAACCTGGTGAGGGGTGCAGAGAAATAATTTTAATCATCATTAAGAAATATTTTGTCCCACAGATGCCGGGTATTTGTAATAAAATTCAATGAATCATGAAATAAAGTGAAATTCTCGACACAAATTCTTTGCTTTGATGCTTTGACACAGAGCTGTGCGTTAAACAATGTGTTAAACGCTGTAAACGGGAGCGTTTCACCCACGTTTGTGACTAAAAACAGACCCGCAATAGAAACGTATTTAGAAGCCTGGAGGGAGTCCTTCATTTAAAGCACCTGATCAACAAACTCCAACAGGAAGAAAAGCAAACTTTGTAGCTGCTACAGTAAGCCTGTATTAAAATCTGCAGATGAAATGTTACCTTAGTCTGATACCAGACTGGTTAAATTAGACAGCCTGCTGAAAGCATCCTAGTTTACACGGAAGCGATACCTGCAGCAGACAGGGGTGAGTGGGGGGTACTAGACCATATTAATTTTAAAGCTTTTGTAACATTTTTTCAGATTGAAAGTGAAATAAAATAAAATATTGTGTTAATTAAATTGCATTAATATTTAAAAATATAAAGAGAAATGCTTTTTTCAAAAGCCAATAAAAATGTACATGGGGCATTAAACCACGGACCTCAGGGTTCTTAGACAGGACACTGAACTATTATTAATATTAATTAATAACTACACCATTATAACATCTGTTTTTAGCAGCACAAAAACTTGTTTGGTTTGGTTTTTTTGACAGATTTATATGGTTAAACTTTAAAACACTGCAGTTTCTAAAATGGAAACCAATGAGCAGTTCATTCTCAAAGACCTGTGTTTTTTCTCTTTTGAATATTTATTTTTAATCCTTAATAAGACACAAAGTGTTTCTTATCCGATTACTCCATCGATCGATTGACTAATCGATAGATTACTTGATTACTAAAATAATCGATAGCTGCAGCCCTAGGTGAATCCAAATTTGAATTTTTCAGTTCAAGCTGTCAATGTGCGCGGCTGATTTTAGAATTCAGGTTGTGTTCAGCCTCAGTGTCTTTACCTAGTTAAATCACTGTGGTAACTAATTCCCAGATCTTGCTTGCCTCCCTCTGGAGGCCACATCAATACGAAAACAACAGATGTTTTCATATCTGCTGTTGCACCAGTAGACAGTTTGAGAAACGGTAGATTGAGTTTAAATGCAGCACTATAACAGCTGCAGTGAAGAGCAACAAAAGCAACACCACCATCAAATGTACCACACCACACAGCTAAAGACTTTGTGAACATCTGCCAGAGAGCATTTGGCTGGGTGTGGTTATGCATTTTATTCCTAATACACTGACTTATATTTAACTTCCCAGTATCTGTAACCTCACTGCTTGCATTCTGTTTGAGAATTTGTTTTAAAGCGAAGGGTTCCCAGTGCTGTATGTAGACCACTAAGTCATGTATTTATGTGGAGAAATTCAAACATCAACACCGCTGGGCTCACTTCTGGCTTACTCTGGAGGACCCCTAAAGTAGCTGAGTGGAAATCTAACCAGCGGATTATTTATAAATCAAATATCTTTAAGAGGAATTCAGCAGGAAAACAACAAGCTCAAAATGATCCACGTCAAATGAACACCTCTGACTGAAAAACCCGCCTGACGTGTGACTGTAAGCTGCTGTGTTAGAGTACATTAAGAAGTCGAGGGGGAAAAAGTAATAAAATCAGAGACTGAATATAACGCCAAATTTTCATTTCAAAAAGCACAAAGTAGACAAACATGTAGTAATTATCCCTTGTGATTCAGCTGCATGCGATTCCAATTTAACACATGTTTTCATTCAAAACAGGCATTCACGTTTGTACTTGAGGGGTTTTTCCTCCCACAAGTCACACGGTTTTAATTCTGTGAACATAATGCCTGCCCTGTAAAGTCCTGTGAGCCACAAAAAGTTCATGCAAGGAGTGCAGTCTCTCTTGTCTCGTTTCTAGTTTTTGTCTTACCGAGGAAAGCGTTGGGGATGGTGATTTTAAGCCACATGCGGTCCCGGACTTCCAGACCCGACTCTGGTGAGGCCATGGCTTTGGCGACTGATGCCATGTCAGAGTGAAGTGATAAGTTAAAGTCATCAAAACCTTGAGAGGGATAAAAGAGTGTTTAAGGAAAATCTCAGGAGGGGAAAAGTGCAAGAAAGCATGACAGATGAAAACAGAACGGGGCCAAAAACAAGAAAGCAAGGAGTGGAACTTCAAAGAGCAGGAAAGCAGCAGACGTCATTTATCACATAACAGCCGCGACAAAAACAGAAAGACAGATGTGAAAGACGACTCCTGTGCCAGTGTTGTTGGGAGACAAAGACGGACACAGACTGAAGAAGGGGAAAGAGATACTTTAGAATAATGAACAGCATTCAGACTGAATATCATGAGTCTGGATATGAAACTAGACAACTAGACATGAAGGACACAGGTTTTATGAAAATAATACACATCTATGAAAAGGCTGAGAGTAAAGGGGAGATTATAAAGGAGCAGATATAAGGTAAGGTGATCACGGAGACTGCAAAGACCCTTACGTTCAGTCTCGGTGACGGAGGACGAGGACGTGATGGTGCTGAGGGAGGAACTGCCTGGGTAGGGAGGGTAAGCCCCAGTCATGGCCACAGAGTGACTGACCCATGCTGCAGGGTCAATGGGTCGGACAGGCTCATCTGCAGCGGAAAAAAGCAATTAGGAAACAGTTAATGACCCACACATGGATCTGTGTTCTGTGTCTGTGAGGCGGAGCTGTACATACTGCGAGGCAGAGTGAAGTAGCCCTGAGGAGAGGGGTCCCAGCACTTCGCCACTGTGAGGATGATGGGCCTGGAAAAGAGTACACAAACATCACGACTACAGTCAGATCACATCGTCCATGCCAATACTGGTGTGAAGATTTACCCGATACAAAAATGTCACATGGCAACAATAAGACAAGCCAGGGCATGTCTGAGAGTGAGAGCTGTGTGTCAGCCTCCAATGATGATTTAGTAATAAAACAAAAGAAAAGAAAAAAAGATACTTCTACAGCCTCCCAAAGCACAGTACTTTGCAAAATATGCAAGAAATCTAAAGGTGGAGAGAACGAACATGTTTCACCACTTGAGGAAAAAAAACAAACAAACAAACAAACAAACAAACAACACTGACTACAACCAGGCTACGAAGGAGGAGATACTGGCAGTGACGTGCGATGTAAACAAATGACTCGTCGCTGGAACGCTCACTAGCTGCACGTCACATGACAAGAAGAGCAAATGATGGATCGAAGTTACTGACGCAGTTACACAGTGGAGAAACAGGACTTTAAGAAGCTGGATAAAAGCTCAACCCAAGATACAACATCCGAGAAGGAAACTATTTTTCTGTGTTATTATGTGACGATTTACAGAGTTAACTTACTTTGGTTACTGTTAAAATAAAGTGTGAAGCAGTTCTTTTATACTTAACATTTCCAGAAAAAAAACAACAACGGCTGAGTCTAGTTTTGTGCTTACATTTGGCTTATTTTCGTCTTCGTAATATTAACCGCCTTCGTCCTTCATTCACTCCAAACAGTACCGCCGTACTTGCCAATGCTCTTGTCACATCTTGTTTAGATTACTGTAATTCTCTTCTTTATGGTCTACCTCATAAACTGCAGATAGGTCGAAATACAGTTGCTCGTATTATATTCAGAATTAAATCTACTGAACATATAACACCTGTTCTTAAACGGCTCCATTGGCTTCCAGTTCACCTCCGTGTCAATTTCAAGATCCTGCTTCTTATTTTCAAACCGCTTCATAACCTCGCTCCCCCATATTTATCTGATCTTCTCCATACGGACTCACCCCCTCGCACACTCCGCTCTTCTTCAGCTTCCCTTCTCTCTGTTCCACCTGCTCGCCCGACTACCATGGGACTCTGAGCCTTTAGTTGTTCTGCCCCGAGACTTTGGACTGCACTTCCACCAGATCTCCGGACTGCAAACTCTCTCTCCACTTTTAAATTGCGTCTTAAACCTCATCTATTCAAAATTGCATACCCTTCATTGTGACTCTGTCTCAGTCTATTTTTTACCTTGTTTAGCTTTTATATGGTCATACTTGTTTTTTTATTTTTCATTTACCTTATGTTTTTATTTTGTTGTACTAATGTAAGGTGACCTTGAGGGTCTTTAAAGGAGCCTACAAATAAAATGT
>VVHJ01020077.1:2685-19491 GCA_015107715.1 Tylochromis polylepis
GGGGCATATAATTCAACATTGTTTTCTCTCTCTCGTCACTGACAGAAGATATTCTGTGTAAATTCTATGATCTTTGACCCCACACTGATTCTCAGTCTCAATGGGTGCAATGAATACAGCCAAACTTTGTTTCATGCTGTAAAGGCCAGTCACCTGAACTATGTCTCGCTCTGCCAGTTTCCCCCGGGATGAGATCCTGATGTCATCACCATCCAGCTCCACCATAGCTGGAAGACACAAATTCACACACACAGACAGTGTGAAAACTTGTTATAGACAGCTGCCTTTATGACAAAAGGTTCTTACACTAAAAGGTTTATTTATCACAGACGATAAAAATCTAAATCAAACATGATCTTTTTGCACTAGTAAAAGCTATAATTGTTCTTTTTTGCATGTCTAATCAACTAATAAGTCCTTTAATATAGACTGTGCAATTTAGAATCATCAGCACTAAATACTGCAAACCCAGCAATTAACCCCAGCCATTTCTTCCACAATTATGGCTGCATCCACCTCCGCTTTCCCTTCTCTGCTGAGACAAATGAGTTTGTACAGTAATTTTCTCTCTGGTATTTCTCAGAATTAGTGCCAGAGAGGTTAGAACCAGCTCTTATTATAACAGACTGCGAGTTGAATTAAATTGTCAATTATTCGTGGAGAATGACTGATACATTGGTTGGCTGATTTTATTGGCTGATATAGGCTGTTTCACAGATATATCAATTCTTTTATTACTCCAGAAGATAATGCATAATGTAATTTAATAATAATAATTTTGATCACAAGTTTATTTTGACACGCACACAATCGCTATCAAAAGCTTTACCTCCTTAATAAAACCAGGTCTTTATAATTACAATCATTCTGAAGGTTAAAAATTTAAAGCTAACGTACCGTCAAACTCAGCCTGACCCACTCCGACTATGATGATTGACATAGGAAGCTTGGCACCCTGCAGAGAAACAGAAACGAAACAACTGAAATTTTGTCTCGTTCACATAGCTTGTCACCATTACCACTAACCTCTTGTGCCTATTACTGTGACATAATGACATTGTACGAGTTACACGCTCATTTACATGCAGCAGATTGCAGCAGCAGAAAAGGTCTATATCACCCTTTAACTAGCGAAATGACCTTTGGGTAAGAATAGACTTTCAGAGGAAAAATAAGAGGGAGAGACAGAAGCAGGAAGTCAGAGAGAAAAGCTAATGAAATTAGATCCTAATGTAAAATATATATATGACCATAAATATATATATATATATATATTTATATATATATATATATATATATATATATATATATATATATATATATATATATATATATATATATATTTTCTTAAACTTATCCCAGATATTTGATATTTCAGAATCAAATTTTCTGTCATTTGAACGACACCAGCCGTTATGTAGAGGCTTCACTCAGCAACGGACCATTAAATGCTGATTGTCACACTGAGGAATGGAGATTAACCCACTGAAAACACCAGTAGTGTCATCTGAAATGCAACACTGGTATCTGATGCTGTTTTAATAGCTAAAACTGGCAGATTTTTTATTTTCACACAAATAACTGCAGAAGTTTATGTCTGAATTCACCACCTGGACGAATGTCGAACAGAACTGTGAAACTACGAAGCTGACTGAGACTAAAGGGAAAACAGCTGGATGGTCGCATTTATGAGCCAGGAGAAGAGGGAGAGGGAGGAGGTGCCAACAGAGTCACTAGAGCAACCATCCTCATTCACCCACCCAGCCACTCCCAGGTCACACTGGGTTCTCAAGTCAGGTGCAGTTAGTCTTGATACTGTGGAAGATATCAGCACAAACTTTAGATGGAAAATAAATGAACAGAACAGCAAATGACATGGTGCTGCTACATTTCCCAAATTATTTCTCACTGTTCTGTAATTTACCAGTCTGTGTGAGAGAGCCTCTATGAGTCTAGTCTGTAACGATTAATGTGCACACAATTGCACGAGCTACAAGTGGAACATGTGGGGCTGTCCTTCATTCATTAGATTTGCTGGTATTTTTAGATGAAAAGAAAAGAAAGTAAAAATAAGCTTCATCCAACTGAGATATAAACACGTGCAGCGTGCAACCCAAAGGCACTTGGAAAAAACTGGCATTTATATAGTACTTTCATAGTCTTGTTGGCTACTTAATGCACTTTAGATTACATGCCACATTTAATGACTTATGCATCACTTTATCTATGCACTTTATTGACCACAACTCTGTGGGCAATTTACAATCACCAATTAAATTGCATGTCTTTAGACTAACTAGGATGCCAAAGTACCCGGGGGAGGCCCAGATAGAAAATCCACACAAAAAAGTCACCCAGAAAATTTGAACCCAAAACCTCATTGCTTTGAAGTGATGGTTCTAACCGCTTAACCACTGTATCGCTCTATCATGACACTTAAGATGTTTACATTTTCTTCTGTCATGCAGCACCATCAGAGAACCATCCTATTGGTCACAAATTTATACCACAGCATGACAACAGGGTGAAACATACATACAAGTGTCACAAATAATGGCATGAGCCTCCCAGAGCTTGAATCTCAATGGATTCAGTCTGGATTTATATGAAAACCTACCTGCACAGTACCTTGAAAGTGTGCAAGTGTGCCAAAGACAACTGGTACTGCTTTGAAGACAAATGCGGTTATAGCAAATATTGATTGAATTTATGTATTTTTTAAAATTTACTGCCCTTTGTATGACATGAAATATTCATCACATTAGATTTGAAAGCATTCTTATTTAATTTTAATTTGTTCTACAACATTTGAACAGTACATCATCTGTACAGAAGACATTCCACATGAAAGTGACGCTTAAGAGAAAGCTGTCCAAAGTCTTTATAGGATACATAAACCCCTGGAATCATAAATGTTTACACAAATTGAGTTCCAGTCAAGAAGATGCTGAGATACCTAACCATCCATCAATCCAACCGTCCAACTATCCATTCAGGGTGGCAGAGGGACTAGAGCCTATCCCAGCTGCAATAGGAAGAGAGGAGGGGAACACCCTGGACAGGCCGCCTGCCTGTCACAGGGCTAACACAGAGAGACAAACAAGTATTCATACTCACATTCACAATTTAGAATCACCAATTAACCTAAACCCACTAACTTCTTGCTGTTAGACCACAATGCTAAGCACTGCCCCACCTCGGTGCCTCATACTTTACTATATAAGCAACAACTTGTAAACTGCTACTGATACAAACTAAAAAAAAATCAAGCTTGACCAAAATTGGCAGGACTCATCCTTGGGGTACATGAACATTTGTACAAAAATTAATACAAATCTCTACAGTACTCAACGAGATATTTGAGTTCAGACCAAAATGGTAGAAGGGCAAATGCTCTCCATAGTCATACTGATGAGGTCTTTATTTATGTAAGAAAAACTCCTGCTCCTTTAGATATTAGAGCTTCGCTGAGCAGAATGATATTTGTGGATATTTGCATGTTAGAATTCCATTTGCACAATTAGGATATCTGTTAAAGGGGGAAGGTTCTTCAGTGCCCATCTGGACTGCACGTTTTCTCCCAACTAGCTTCGGAGTCAATCTTTGTGCAGTTTGCAACCAAGACAGGTGCAATGTTGTACAATTATATTTTGTAGAAATGAATATCAGACCTAAATTAATATTCTAAGCAATGTACTTCACCCATTAATGTCTAGAATTGGCCTTTCCACATAAATGAAACCATGAAAGCTCAATGCAAAATCTCCTCTTACATCTAATAAAGTTTCCTAGACTCACCTATTTTCACAAAGCAGTCACATCACGAGGGTTAAACTTGCTGGCACAAGACAAATGTACTGTGGCAAATCAGGCAACCTCTTTTTCCCACAGGGATGAGAGCAGTTTGTGTCCTCAGTACCTCAGCCACATCACATCAACGCGATTATCAGTGTTCAACACGACTCCTGTCAGTGCCTGTCCTCCCACTCATACTCGCAGATATCCGTAAGTGTATGCGCAGGCAGAGACACCACACACACACATCTCAACATCAAATGCCACTAAAAATAACCTGGCAATCCACCATGCCCCACTTTTGCAGTCCTCCTGTCACCCTGTTTTGCAGCAGAGATCCAGTCTAATGAGACAACAAAACAAAGTGTCAGTCAAAACTTGCAGCTTCACTTTGTGTGTGCTTCTTAAATTCAAATGCCAGGCATGTGCATGCTTTGATGAGTGTGTATTATTGCAATTACACATACGAGCTTAAAGGGGCATCATAGATTTATGTTTAGAGTAAAAACCATTTTATTTACACATGGTCAGCTATGTTACTAGACTGTGTGACACTGGCTGCCTCAGATGACAGCTCAGAGGAAAATTTAGGATTAAGACTTTTAAAAATAACACAATTATCAGTGAGTGCTGACATTACCTTTGAACTGTCAGAGTGTTCACAACTGGATGAGCCAGTTATTAAACAAAACAGCCCACTATCATTCACATATTGGCAGACTAGTATTGACTGTATTGAAAAGAATGTGGTTGAATGTAATCAGATTTTACCCCTGAAATGTTCTTTATATCTCGAATACAGTTTTCTCAGCCAAGCAACAGCATCACACTGATTACGAACATGACAGTGCCTGTGTGACAAACAAGGCTACTCCTCTGACAAAACGTTTCAGGTCAGCCTATGAGTTCATTTTTGTCCCTCTCTCTAGCCACTAGCTGTATATTTTTTCCTATTACTACGACTACCCTGGCCTATGGTGCTTTTTCAGATTCTTCATATTAAGTGGTGACATGAAGAAAATTACACTGTGGATGCAAATTTTGGTGACTGTGAAACACAAATAGACATAAACAGAGAATTTAACATTGCATTTGCATGGGGATGATGAATACGAAAATAAAAAGAACTGGGATTTATAATAAATGTTTTTAAAAAGATACACTTGTCAATAATCGCTGTATGTGTGACGATGTTCGTGCAACGTTTTTTTTTAGATTGGTCCATCTGTTAAGGAGAAGATAAGGGACATACACTATAATAAATATTCCCTTACATTACAGAGAAACACAGGAGCAGGTTCATGTTTTCAGTTGAGTATCCTCTTTAGGATTGTAATATGTGATATCACATAAACATACAAAGACTGAAGTGCACAGCTGATGAAAACCTTAAACTCTGTGCTTTCACTTTCAGGATGCAAGTATGAAAAAAACCTACATTAGATAAAGGATGTAGCTGAATACAGCTGACAAAAACAATAACCCTAAAAGTAGCTGTTATATGCATCAGTTCTGCCCCAAATGCTGTCTTTTAACTACTTTACTTACCTGTAAAACTCAAATGAAATTTACTTCATTGGTATACATTCAGTTTACAGCATGCTTATTTTCCTTAATGATTTTTTTTAAATAAATAAAACTCTGATTTTATATATTTCAGTTGCTTTTACTAAAAAATCTGTTTATTGAGGCTGAATTTTTTTGTGTGTGTGTGTACAAAAATACAAACACCCATTTGTTCAAAAATAAATCGTGAGTGATAAATAAGTCATCAGGTGTCGTGTATAATTAAAGGTGTGGAGTATATCACACAGCTGTTTATGACAGACTCATGCTGAAAGGGTCGTGTCATATACATGAACTGTTACCACAGGAATTTGAATCCTGTAAGAATCAGTGAAAAGCAATTGGCTGTGTCGGCCCTTACTAGCTGTGCTATGTACAGAGATCCAGCATCCACTACTTCTCTTACTCAAATTATGTCCTTCCGTTTAAGGAGGATAATTAACTTAAAAAACTGCAGCCACATCCACATAACTTCAGTTTTCTTTCAACATGGTTAATTTCTCTGCACCATAAAACTTGATTTCACATCAACACGCATCCCATTTCCAAACAGTGCAAAAAAAAAAAAAGGAGGTTAAATGGTTGTGAAGTGAAGTGCTTTTGTTGGGTCCCTGCACCGATAAAGAGACAGAGCACAAAGCACCGACAGATAACAAGTAGAAGATGAGAAAGGAAGGAAATCAAAGGCAGCAGATTTTTTTATAGTCTGAATGTGGTGACAGAAGTATGGAGGGTGCACATGAAGACAAAGAGGTTTAGATCTCTGAGTGGGAAAAAGATGGGGCGAGACAGCAGGTCTTTGTATGTGTGAGCGAGGGAGACTCATGATTCCACAGAGGAAAAAGAAAATGAAGCAGCAGAGCTATCCGAGCTGTGAGCAGAGGAGGGGGCTGCTGAGTGATTGACAGGTGGATTTCTCTAATGTAGCAGAATCAGTTGTGACTGATAAACCCGCATGATAAGCCACATGTCCACATGTTAACCAAACATACCGCAAACACCGCTCTCCAGTTGTTGTACATATGTACAAATATAAACTCAGGCACTCACTTCCTCTCACTCTGTTTCTTAGGTCTTTCTTCAAGTTTGAATATGTATGAGAAAGGCTTATATAACCTCAGCACATGTGTCCTCCCTCGCCCGGGATCCGTGGAGGGTAAAAAGGCAAGCAGTGGAAGTGGCAAGCATCAGTAGATCAGAAAAGGTGGAGGCAGTGTGATAGAGCAGCAGGCAAGATCTTAAAAGGAAGGTGTGGCTGTTCTAATGTTTTGACTAACAGTCGCAAATTCCCTTTAAATCCAGTCTGCTGGGTGTTCTGTGCCTGTGGCAGGCTGAGGAGGAGTGGAAGAAAAGGGGAAGAGACGGAGGAAAAGGAAAAGGGGAGAACAGCAGCCACCTACTGTTTTAAGCTGGGGAAAGAAAGGAGTGAGGACAAGTTTAGGGGGGAAAGCTCTGGGGAATAATACACAATGCTGTGCTGCTTTATTTACTGAGGCAGTATAAATAAGCTAAACTTTCAGCTGCTGTCTTATTCACAAGGGGTCGCCACAGCGGGGGGCTCTGTATATTTGATTTAGCAAATTTTTACGCCGGATGCCCTTCATCTGTTCACATCTCGTATTTATTAATAGTCCACTGGTAGAAACGGAATACCTTAAGGTAATTTAATGGTCTATGTATCATTGATGAGAAAGTTTCTAAACTTGTAATTACAGTTCTAAACATGCAGCTTACTTGAAGTGATTATTCCAGTTCTTTTGCTCTACGTACTGCAAAACAGCTGCCATTATTAAATCACAGTGCTGTTCTATGGACAGCACTGTGCAACCACAGAGAATTTCAGGGCTACATATTATTTATGACTCAGGGCATGCTAGAGCTGATCGGAGACATAATTTTTTTTCAAGAGCAGCTGAATAACTGCAGCTAACACGTTCATTGATTGGCAGTCAGCAGGTCAGACTAAATAAGGCATTTGAGGATGTACTGAGCAACAGAGCTATATATAATTTTCTCAGTCAGTAGGCTTTTACTTGATACCTCATGGAACGTTAGCGCCAACAGTTGATTAGCTAACTGTAGCTTGAAAACACTGAAACAGGCTGCTGGGCCCTCTTGCTGTAAACTTGAGTTTGGCAGGCAATCAGTGCACACTTAACCACATAATCCTCCCTAAAATCAGCTAAAAACAACATTTATTTTTGCACTTCATTTTACACTACACCAGTTTTGTAGTTCCATACTGATGAAAAATTAGTTTGATTGCAGTTTTTACTGCTACAAGATTGTATGAAGACAAACAAAGTAACCTCTTGTATGGGAGAATTTCCTCTCTGGCACCCTGAATAGGTCAAAGCCTGTCCTTCTTTGCTTGTTAGAAGGTGCAGCTGTAACATTATCAGCAGGAGCTGCTAATTCTCAGCTCAGTACTAGCCTCGCTTCTATCAGCACTGACAGCAATGAGCTGCTGGCAGTTCAACTATTTTTTTTTAATCTTCACTACATCTGTCTGCTCTGCTCTACTCCATGTTCCCCTCTGCCCACATATATACATACAGATATGGTGAAACAGGGAGCAGAGGAGAGAAGAACTGGTGGTAGTATCGTTACTGACAGCAGAAAACAGTGAATGCTCTCATTCTTTGCTGAAGTGAAACAAGTGCACATATCCCCTCTAAGCAAAGGAAATACTGAACATGTTGAAATATGAATGTTAATGGTAGGGAGAGAGTAGAGTGAGGGGAGCAAGGTTTAATCAGCTTCTGTCTGTAGTTGGGCACAGAAATAAGACTGTTTAGATTTTTATATCTCCAGCAAACACTTTTATGTTCTTAAATGACAAATTATTCTTTAAACAATGGCCTTTAGCCTATGCTACACAGCATCATTGAGTTCAAAGGTGTCCTCATTAACGCCAAAACAAATTAGGTGTATCTATCTTTTTTTGTAGTGCAGGAAATGCTCTCCCACTTTCCCATTCTTACATTTACAATGGCCTCTTTGGTCTGGGCCATGTCGGAAATGACGCCGTCTGTGATGATGAGGAGCACAAAGTACTGAGAGCCATCCTGCACCGCCGCTGCGTATCTGCAGACACAGATAGAAGCCATCATTACACGATGCTGCGTTATCATTTTAATACAAAAACAAATCTGACTTTATGAATGAATTGATCAAAACATCATGTGGAAAATAAACTGATGACAGTGCATGCCTTATCGAGCGCTCTCACTACATGCAAATTCAATTAAAAAAATGTTCTTTGTCATCGCTGTACTTCAGATAACACGCAATAAAACACCCCATGAGAACAGAGCGATTAATTAGATCAAACAGATTTAAAACAAAGCCTTCTTTCACCGTTTGATTAATTTCTTCGTTAAAATCAATCTCTTTATGTATCAGCTGACTTATTCAAATGCTAAATACCAACTGGCCAAAAGCCACAGCTTAAAAAAGTGTGACACCTTTTTATCACAATTACATTTTTAATTAGAGCATCGTCATAATCAGATGGAGAACTGTTTGGATATGGCTCAACAAATGCGCCAGTGAGGGCAAAAAATGACACTGAGAGAATCCTGTCACATCACGGCTGTGTAAAATACAGTGACAGGCCAAAATATATGACTTAGCCTGTTAGTCGCTTATTTCACTGGCTATATTTGTGATTGCTTTTTGATTGCTGTGAGCCAATTAAAATTCGGACTGAAGCACATCACATGCTGTGAAGCAGAAGGTCAGATAAGCAAAGACAGAGAAGTTAAAGCCAAGTAGTCAAAAATGTTGAAGTTGAGTGTTTTTGTTTTTTAACGCCAATGTTATAAAGAAAAGATAATCTCACTATTTATGCCAGTAAATTCCCACAACAGCTGATTCTATCTGAGACACCCAGCAGACTATAACACAGGCTGCCGGTCTCTTTGCATATAAATTGTTTTAAAAATACGTTTCTGAGATAATCATTCTGAGCTGCAGAGTTTTTTATATTACTGTGGTTTTAGCATTTGGATATAAATAATGTATAAATCATAATAACAGAAACACAAGCATGAAAAGTTGCCACAAGAGGAAAATCCACAGGGATAAAACAAAAATCCCTGCTGCTAAAAAAAGAAAAGAAAAGAAGAAGAAGGAAAAAAAGAAAGGACATCATAAATAGAGAATCCAAGATGGAATTTTGAATTTCCATGTAAAATCTTTTTAACTTATGTGGAAAGTCCCAAAAATGTCTCTCTACAGATGTTATAAATGAATGAAATAGCATCTGTTAGAGTAGAGAAGCTGTTCCCCCATTTGGATCTCTCACCTGGCAACATGGTTCACCACAGGAGCGAAGTTTGTTGGCCCATACAGCTGCACTGTCTTCAGACTCTGATGGTATGCCTCTAAGATGCCTTCAATACCATTGCAGTATGGATTTTCAATGTTTCCATTCTGAAAAGCATAAAAAAGGGTCAAAATGGAAACAAGATCCAGGTCAAGATGCCTAAAGTAAAATAAACATAAAGAATATTTACTGTAGTTAAACTCAATCAAAGGTAGTATGTGGTGATGTAGATATACCAGTGGGAACTCATGTGACACCCGCCAATCGGGCGGCAGTTTGGCACCAAAGCCTAAAGCCGGGAACATCTTGTCACTGTCATAGTCTTGAATGATCTCCCCAACAGCCTTCAAGGCCATGGCGTAAGCATTTAGCTGGTAGGGATTCATGTAGTGCAGTGAAGTGGACTGGGAGGGGTTACCTGTTGACAAATAAATCAATCATAAGCTCATCTTGGTGCATAAGCTACAAAGACATATTTCAGATGCCATCGATCCAAGGTGCTGTTTTTTGGTGGGATTTTTGTTACCATTTAAAAATAGCAATTAGCTGTGGTCACTGATCACATTAACATAACTGCAGTGAGCCTGAGCTGTGATGTTCACCCCTGTTAGACGTTGTAACAAACTGTAAGCTTATCAACAACTGTGACCTTCTTAAACAGCCCCGCTGTAACAACACATCATAACGTCATTCAGTATTAACTGCCCAGCCGGGATATTTTGGATGTGTTTAGAAAATGTTGCTGTCATTGCACTCAGTGAGGTTGCTGGTGATATGTGCTCACCAGTTTTATTACTTCCTATCTGACAGCACAAATCCTGCTGCTTGCGTGGTCAAGTGACTTTATCAGGGGTCCAGGGTATAACAACAAATTGCATATCACCTGGACTAACACCACGATTGCAAATCTCGAAGCAGCACAGAAATGAATGTTTGCTATATTCCACCCTCCTTATTAGCTGTTAAGCTTTCCATTCTGACACTACATGTCCAGCCTTCATAGGGAACTGTGGCAGATTTACTGTTAAAAAAATGTCTATATTCATTTTTGATGCATCAGGTCTTTAAAGTGGGATGGAGGTTGACAAAAGCAGAACTCACATTACTATCTGACACTGTTGCTAGAGATTTAACCAGATACTATAGAGCCACAAGTTGATTGAAAACACCATCTGTGGCTCACAACCCTTCGAAGGTGGTTTCAAATATGGACTCATAGATAGAGTACTGTGCAAAAGTCTTAACGAACCTTCTTTTCTTTATAGTCTGCTAGGAAAATGGTAAATAGGTACAGCGATTTATTGAAACATATGAAAACATGCATAGAAATACAGTATATTATGCAAAAACAGAGTTTTGCCTCTGAAGCTGCAGCTCTTAGCTCTTCGCTCAGTTCTCAGTCTCTTTTTTCTTTTCTTTTTTTAAAGTTTTTTTGGGAATCATTTTTTTGATGCAAAAATATAATTTTGTGCCTGTCAATGAACTGTTATCTTTGGCATTTTTCTGGAAATTCAGCTAAAGAAATGGGACCAAATTGTATGTTTTTCCACTAGAAACAAAGTGTCTAAAGACATAAACAAAAATTGGTTCTTTATTAATCTCACGTGTTAGGTGCCTTTCTCATATATGAATGATCCATAGGTCAGTGTTAAGTGGCTTCACAAAAAAAACAAACCAAAAAAAAAATAACCATCCCTCTGAAAATGGTCAAGCACTTTAAAACCAATGAAAAGTCTAGCTCTTTGAAAGCAAAGGCTCAAGACTTTTGCTACTGTACACTTTAGACATGGCTAAAGCTTCCAGGTAAAGCATCCACATTTTTCCTTTTAATGATTTTTATGGAAGTTATGGAACTACATAAACCTGACAATGGAAAAACACTAACATTACTAAACAGGCTGCTATAAGTTGAGGGAGGAAATAAGTTTTTTTCTGGGGGCGTGTTCATGATAAATCAAAAAAAAGGAAAAAGGAAAACTTATATTTGCCCCCTAATAACTGTGATTCATGCTGAAAGCTAGGACTTCCTTGTGGATAAATCTTTTGCAGTACTGCATTCAGTCATAATTACTGGAATAAGTAGTGTAATGACACTTGAGTGCTATTTGCTTTTTAAAACTTTCCTAAAATGCCTGCTCTAATTACCCTTTAAGCACTCAAAAAGCATATAGTAAGAACTTTCCAGGTCATCGCCTGTTGGAGACACTATGTGTACAACATGCGTGCCTGCAGCGATAGTTTGTGTGATTGTGAATATGGACATGCCACACTTGCGGAGCAATGCTAACTATTCTTACCCCCTGCTGTTAGTATCACTCACCGTTAGAGGCTGTGAAATCAATGGCCACAGTGAAATTGATCTGCGTCCTAGAAGGGGTAAGGAGGGGAGGACATCGGGAAAAAAAATCAGTAACAGAAAGCAGCCAACAATAAAAACATGCCAGAGCTCATTAAATTTCCATGCTCATACCAACAACCACACACATGCCCCCAAGAGACATGAGGAAGATCACATACAACACAGCGATGTTTTCATATGATGATATCGATTGGCCTCACTGTCAATACCAACTGCATCAAGATACAAAATACGGCCAGTTGTTAAACAATATTTAAGTGATTACACTCTTTTATCTTGTTTATCTGACTTTCACCTCCACGGGAAAAAAGCGGGAGGTGCAGAGGAGCTTCTGAGAGATGGAGCATAGTAACAAGCAATTAGACTGATGGAGCACTTAAGAGCAAATCATAATCCAATTTTCCCTGCTGATGAAGCACTCCCCTCTTCTTTCTAATTTACAACAATGAGACAAAGCCTTTGGGGGCTCACACGACAGCCTCTCATTATCTGTGAAAGTCACCAGAGAGAACAGCAAAAGAATGATAATAAAAACGAATGACTTAAGGATTCACATTAACCTTTCAGCTTTAGGTAGGGACGCAGAATATGCCATAGCCTGACCCTGCTAACCTTAGCATTAATTAAACTTCATTTTATTAATTCATTAGGACTTTTTGGAAATAATTACTGTCTGGGAAGGCAGGTTTGCAAATTGTACATCTACAGCAGGAAATTCAGAGCTCTTCAGTGTCAGTTTCACTTTTTATGTTCATTTACATTAATTTGTTTGACCACCACTCATGAAAATAAGAAAACACAAATATTTCTGTAATCTGTCAAAAATTATATTGTTACTTAATTTGTAAGTTATTGGGCAAATAACAAACCGAATTTACATTTTTAGACCAAAATTTGAGCCGGCACACTGGACTTCTCTGAGAAGTCAGAAATTAATCAAGCATAATATCTAACCACTAAAACTAATTTTTATCTGTCCAGGAATTCAAGTAAAGAACTGTAATTATCTTCATCAAAAAATTATAATGTGCTTCACTAATTTTTTTTCCAGCTTTCCTATAAAACAGTAAATTTGAAAATTCATGGACCACAACAATAATTAGATTTTAGCATAAAAAAACATTTTGATTATAGAGCTTGTGCACACTGATGGATTAATCATTACCAAAGTATAAAAAAAATGATTCTGGTAATTACCAGTGCTGTTAATTTAGGGCAGGTGCGGCATAAACCTTACATTGTGGGGTGGTCTAATGCATTTGTCAAGCACTGTATGTCTTAAGTTTCAATTAATAACACAACTACAGCAAATTTCCCAAAGCTACTTTTATGTAGCTTTGACTTTACAATACTACTTTATCTTGTCTTTCCTGGCTGTGAAAACCTGCTAGTTAAAATATTCCTCCACTTACTGATAAATGTTTTGAACAAAGCATACCCAGTATATTGCTACAAGCTGTATCGATTATGCACGTTCTTCTGTTCTTGCCCAACAGGTCACTGGGAACAGCCTGTGTTGCATTTATGTTAATTCACAACAATACAATTGTTACACATCCTATTTCAAATTTGTGATTGGTTAAAGGTATGTTCGAATGATTTTCTTCATATAATTTCTTATAATCAGATAATCAATATCAAAATTGCTCCTTTCAGTGCATTGCAAACAATCAAACAATCATGTCCTCTCAGTCTTTAACCTCTTTACTGTCTCTGTGCTGCTGAGTTCGAAAGAGCTCTACACTGATGTGGAAAGCTTCAAAGCTGTTTGAATAGTCAGATTGTTCTTGTTCTTTTATGATTACAGTGGCTCTAAAATGAGATGTAAAAGCAGGCATGTTTCAACTTTTATCCCGATGAAAGATGTAAAGCTAAGTATTACAGAAAAGTGCTTTAACAGCTGGAGCAGAAAAGATGGCGGTGATGGAGGTGTTTCTCCTGCTTTGTGGCTACAAAGGGTTTGGACAGCTTAAGTGGCACACTTTCATAAACTTACATCCATTTTCAAAAGAGGCTTCACATTTGCAAGAACCAGCTCTCATATGTCTTTCAGTAAGCGCCACAGTAATGTTAGGGGCCAGACTGATGAGGATGATATTTCTAAAGAGAGCCCACTAAACTTTAAGGTTATTGTGTCATAAATCAGCCAGCGCCAGGAACTGTCAGCGAAATGTGTCACACTTGTCAGCTCTGCCACAGCACATAAAATCTCTGACAGCCGCCCTGCTGTGGTGGGACATTTAAGATCAAAGCACAGCCCCATCTGCCTGAAAGACACACTTCACCTGAGAAAGACTTGATATTCACACGTCAACCTCCAGTGTTAAAGCTTAACTGAAGTTGGAGGGCTGGTACTGTACTGTTTAGCTTTTAGAACTCATTTAATATACATTTGGAGTTTGAATGCCCCAGATAACTCCAGCTATGAACTTATTAGTCAGTTTAACAAAGTTGCAGTGGAACATTAGACTTTTGATCCCTCTGCATGACAGATAAGAAAGTATTTTAATAGCATTTTTAATGAAGACCACACAGATGGTTTTTGGTATGTTAACAAAGGCTCAAATTATTGTTTGAACATTAAAGTGCCAGATATTTTTCTACATAGTTCTTGGAGAAAAACCAGAACTGGAAGACGAGCAAATATCAGAAAGGAACACAATGTTGATATTATTCAGTGTCCTACAAATGTGCCAAGAGGCTCTCGTTTCAAGCAGGGTTTAATAAATATGATGCTGAGCTTTCAACTTCTGGGAAACCAACAAATATTTAACGGTGACCTCACTGTGCATCATTAAGTGCAAAGACGAAACCACCCAAGTATTTCTGCATTAGTTATGAATGATCCCTCTCTTGATTTATGGTTCGACAGAGGTGTTATTTATGACAGGCTTTTAGTCATAGTAAGGCATTACAAGTAAAAGGCAATTTCATGGTTTCTTTCAGTTTGAAGGTGGTCATCCCCACTCACCCTCCTTTAATGTAATCTAAGAATGTGAACTCCGACTCCACTGAGAAGGAAAGCAGGGTCACCTGAAATTAAAGACAAGGAGAGACACTTGATTAAACGCAGAGGTATTGGTGTTTTCCTTTTAATCCAAAATAAAACTCCACATCTTGTCTTAGTTGAGCACTTTATGCTCTCTCTGGTAAAAGATGTGAGCCAGCCGCTTTCTGATGAAAGACTCATTTGCATTGCCGGAGGAGACGTTTGAAGAGAAGATGAGATAAATTTGTATGCATTACTTGTTCATGGCCACACTGCTAGGTAAGCTCTGTGGAAATCACAAATGTCACAAATGGTTGCAGCTGCTGGCTACTCAACTTATATCTTTAAGGTTCTGTCATCTTTCTTTTGTCCCCCTCATATCCATTTTTATTTGTAGCTTTCATAAAGTTTCTCTTTTAACATAATTAGCTAAAGTACCATAGACTCAATCATGTGTCACTGTAGAGTGCATGAAATATAAAACTTTATTTCTTTTGCTTCAACCTTTAATTAACTGGTCTGTGGACAATTAAAGAGAACATGTACAGTGCTTCATGTTGTTGTCCAGATATAGAAAGCACACCTTCCAAAGTCTTCCACAACACTTGCATAAAAATTAAAGAGGGAATCATTAACAGAAGAAAAGTAGGTGTGAAACAGAAAAGAGGCAGTGTGCCAGCCCTGATTAGTGTTGAAACTGTACTCACTGTGCCAGAGTTGACATATTTCTTTTTCTTCATTTTCTTTTTGGTATTAATCACCTAAAAAGAAACAAGGAAAGGAACAGGAAATGCTAAATCCAGTCCATCATGTGCTGAACATAGAAATACTTTATATGAAAAGCATTTATACATTTATTACTGCCTCTAGCTTACCAGTGCCAGTAACACAAAATGCCTTTAAACCAGAAATGTTTCTGGGCTGTGCTCATTAGTTGTAAGCATTTTATCCCAACTGTAAAGCGGCCTCTTTTATATCAAACCTTTACATTCACCAAAAAAACCCAAAAAAAACTACATCACTGACCCAGATGTATTTTTACACACTCTAAAGCAAAATTTCCTGTTACACACATACACACCCTTTGGTTTGATGATATAATTCCACCCTAATTGGAGGCAAGAAATGTAGTGGCATGTGTGTGATGGCACACATTCTCTGCGTGCCATCTCACACATGCCTTCATTAGATGTATACAGATGTATACAGTGTGGAGGCAGGATGGAACAGTGAGTGTGTCTATATGACTGATGGAAGAGCGACAAGGAAACAAGTAAGGTGAGAAAGGGCGCGTGTTTATGAAATAATAGATGGGTATTATAAGAAAGCGCCGCTCCTGCAAGGGAAAATTAGAAAAACTAGAAATAAATGCACGTCAGTGACATTACTGAATGACTCGATGGGGTGAGACAGGCTCAAGGTGCACGGTGTACATTTGCTTTACTGGTATTCTAACAGCTCCAAAACAAGACAGAATTGTCAATCTGAAGACCAAAGACGTCTCAGCTCATTACCTCAATTCTCTATGGCTGCTAGGCATGGAAGTGACAGCCCCTAATTTAACGTGGAGGGATGGCAATTTGTCTGACACACTGAACAATCTGCTGATGCAAAAACTAAAGGGCCTTTCAGTCTCCCCGGGAGGCAGAGAGGAATCAACAGTAGCGTATAATGGAGCTGACATCTAAAAGACAGGTATTTGTCCTTTGCTGAAGGCCCCCGAATCACAGAGGCGTAAAGGTATTGACATGTCTTCTTTGCTAAGAT
>VVHJ01020099.1:2659-13179 GCA_015107715.1 Tylochromis polylepis
TCTGCAAATCACCAAATCACAACAACAGTCACCTCCAGGAGCTTTATATTATCAGGTAAAGGCCTTACAATAATAGAGGCAAAACCCCAACAATCAGATGACCCCCTATGATCAAGCAGTTAGTGGTGACAGTGGGAAAGAAAAACTCCCTTTTAACAGGAAGAAACCTCAGGGAGGGGCAGCCATCTGCAGAGGCAGAAGAAGCTTGACGCTTGGATTTGGGAGACGAACACGCTCTCTGCTTTTTAAATTATGACTAAAACATTCTTTTTTTGTTTATTTATTTTTTGATAAAGCTTATAGTTAAAGATCAGATGACCCTGAACCATCCTTTAGTCTTCTCTCCTCATCCACTTGTATGCCACTATGCTTTGTTTTTCTCTCTTGTAAAGTTCTGCTTCAGTCTGTTTGTTGTTTATCATCTCTCTGTGCTCTTCTCTCATTTCTTCCCTTTCCCCTTACCCCCCCTCCAGCCGGTCACAGCAGATGGCCACCCTCCCACCCTGAGCCTGGTTCTGCTGGAGGTTTCTTCCTTTTAAAGGGATTTTTTTTTGTTTTGTTTTGCGCCTGTCTGCCACCAAGTGCTTGCTGAAGGGGGGATTATTGGATCATTGGGTTGCTATCTATAACATTGTTATCTTTATACCTAAAATACAGAGTGCCTTTAGATGACTAATGTCATTTAAGATGGTCTTGTGCTCTGTACATTTCATTAAATTGAATGGTTTCCACACCTATTTGGTTCTCAAGGTACAGCATGACCCTTGAAAACGTTTTCTGCAACAAAATTAAACTCCATTTCACTGCACAGCAGACATAGGTACATGCAAGTGGATGCATTTCCGTGGGCAGCTACTTTAAGTAGCAACAAATGAGGGCATCGCCTACAACATTTTTGCCCTTCTGCGTTTTTGAATGGCAAAATCAGAGCGGTGTGTCTTTCTCGAGGGAACTGTCTTTGGCATCTCTCTGCTGTTTTTAAGGTTTGACAGCTGCCTGTTAACCATCTCAGAAGCGCTGCTATTTCAGTCGGGAAACATGCTCAGGCATAGTAGAGAATATAATTGAGAAAATGTATGAAGGGCGCTCTACAGGACAGAAAACACAGCATCAACTTCAGGGGCGATGGGGCTGTCTTTTGTCATGCTTTGAATGACTGATGATCAGAGTGTATAAGAAGAAATAACTACATAAAGGGGTACGACTTGATGCTGCTGAGGTGAGTCAATCAAATCAAATCAGTCCTAGCTCACAAAAAACAAGAGATGATTTGTGTTTTCTGCTGTGTGATAAATGTCGTACCTTTACAGTCTCCTGTTATGCCATCCATATAGGTATGGGAGGGGCACGCTCCAAGACATGCCCCGTTGTGCAGGGTGGCCTCGGCGTCCGTGCAGGCATCGCAGTCGTTGCTGTTAGGCCCGTCGCACAAAGCGCAGTCCGGGTGGCACTGCAAACACCTCCCTTGCTCTTTGTCCTCAAAGAACCTCTCTGGACAGTCTAGCACGCACAGGCCCTCGTGGAGAAACTGATACTCCTCACAGCCTGTGTCAAGAACACCTCATAAATGCAGGAAGGATTTACCGCATGCATAAGAATCAGAGCCCTGTCATCAGTGCTGGATGTACTTCAAGTTAAAATTTAACAGATTTTTTTTCAACATGTGAGCTGCTGAAAAAACCTGAGAAGACAAGCAAATCAGCAACTGTTATTCAACAGACAAAGATCAATATTATCAGCCATGGTTTTGACTTCTTTGGCTTATTTGTTGAGTTTTGGTCCGTGTTCAACTGATTCTCCTATTTCTAAGTTTTCATGTTTTTGCCCGTGTTTCCTTATCTTTGTCTGGTTTTGCTTTGTTTATGTGCGTTTTGTGTATCAAGGCTCAGGTTGGTTACACCTGCGTTCATTTTTCTACCTATTCCCTGGGTATTTTTAGCCCCGCCTCCCCCTCGGTCTCATCAGTCTGTCTGCTGTTTCTATTTCTGCACGTGAGGCGTGGCACAGCTGGAATACAAAAACCAGGGTCTGATGAGGACACTGCACCCACTAGTCCTTTATGTTCACAACTCTTATTAGCATTTTAGGGTGATAAAATGTGCGATCCAAATGTCTGCCCTTCAATATTTGAGTGTTTTATGATAAAATTAAAAAAAGAAAAAAAAGGGTACATCTTGTGACATTGTGCTATGCTGTAAATTCCATTAAAAGTAGAACTGTGTTGTCATGAACCCTGTTATGCTTGTATGATATATGCATCACAAAATTAAGCAGGAGGCTTTAACAAAACAATGGAAAGATGATGCAGCTGTGTCACGTGACAAGATTAATTGATCACTTTAAAATGATGGCTCTGATGCAAGGATGTCTCTCCTCATGTTTCTTCCTCTCCTCTCAAACCTCTGTGAGGAGCATGAGGAGAGGAGGTGAGGAAACTGAGAAATGAGAAGAAGGCATCCAAACACACAGATACACACACGCAGGCATGCGCAGAGCCTAAGCCTTGTGCACGATGGCCTTAGAAAATTTGTTTGAAAAGGTTTCAAGTAAGCTTATTGTGTGATTGAATTATTACTTTTATATTTATTTCTGACACGAGTTTAACACATCTGGGAGCAAGTCTAATTCTATCAGCCTTATTCTGTCAGGGTTGCCACTGATGGGGTTACAGCTTTTAAGTGACACAGTCGGCATTGTTTGCCACCTTTCTTTCCTGGAATTTAATTGGCTTTATAGAGCGAGATTCCTGCCTCGCTTACTGACAGCAGCGCATGAAGTGGACGCACATTCATAGAGCTTTTTTAAAAAAAAGAGAGAAAAAAAAATCAAACATACTGTACAGTGCTATTCCTCGCTCACATACTGCTGCTTTGGCTGCAGCCAGTGTGTTGCTTTTAATTTAGTTTTTTTGCTTACTGGCAACAGTAAGTCTGTGGTTTGCGACTGGTCGTGCTACCGACACTGCCTTCTTCATGTGCACGAGCTCACAGCCAGATTTGTGCAATGGCTGAGCTGGATTGCTGGTGTTAGGGTAAATGAAACCCTGAGTATGCTAAATTTTTTGATACAAACCATTATTCATTTGGAGTCATATTTCTGACCATCAGCTGATTCAAAGTGCAATGTACCCACATATTTACCTCTTTTTTTGGTCTCCACCATCTACTGAGTTCTGAACAGATAACTAAGCTACTTTGTTATTTAGTCAACTTTTGGGGTGACTTGGTGAAACTGAAACAGCTGAACAACAGCTATAAAACTCTATAAAGTTGCAAAGGGAAAAAAAGACAAAGTTGGGGTAGAGATATTTAATGAATTAATTGAATTAAGTAATTATTGTTTGTCTGAGAGATCACACAAAAACTACCAAAATGAATTCACGAGTGTGATCTCTGCTATAAAATCAAAGGTTATGGCAGTTGGTCTGGAGCATTTAGATGTGTGTTAACACATGACAAGGAGGAAAGTCTACAGCAACAACAACGACCTTAGAGAAGCAATTGTTGCTGCCTATCATTCAGGGAAGGGTTGTAAGGCCCTTTCCAAACAACTTCAAGTGCATCACTCTGCATTCACAAATGGAAAAAACATTCAGACAGTTGCCAGTCCTCCCAGGAGTGGATGCGGCAGCAAATTCACCCCAAGGTCAGACTGTGCAACGCTCAGACAAAATACAAAAAAACTTGATGGGTCATGCAACAGGACAATGATCCCAAGCAGAGCAGCACATCTACAAAAGAATGACTGAAAAGGATGAGAATATAAAGCACCTTGAGGAAACTTTTGTTGCGATTCGGTGCTATATAAGTAAAACTGAACTGAATCCCGGTGTTGCAATAGTCCACATCTCAACTGAAATGCTGTGACAGGACGATAAACAAACCTTAATAAATGAAAGCAATAATGTAATGTAAATTCCTCCACAACAATGTGAGAGACTGATACAGTTGTACAGAAAATAATTTACTGTTTATTGCAAATTTTCTTAAAATTATGTCCTGATAAATAAAACATTAGAACTTAAAGGCGGTGCACTTTCTTTTTCAGGCGATTGTACAATTCAGCCTGGGGGAAACATGACGATGTGTATGAAATTGTACTGCAGTCCAATAGTCATTTATAGTGTTTAACTAAAAATCTGAAATGGCAACCCCATAGTAATGCTTTTGGAAGAAATAAATGCTTATAATTATAAGAATATGCTGTACAGGAACCATGCATAATGCTTGATGTGTTGTAATGTTGCTGGCAATCATATGGAGTCAGTCATGCATGCAGACTAAAGAATACTAAAAGCACAGAAAGAGCTGAAAGCTGAAGACTGAAAAAGCTCCTAGACCTGAATTTGTCGTAGTTTGCATTGCATTTCTGTACCTGTGCAAACGCCGAGTGGGTCGCACTCCTGGCAGGCTGAGGGGCAGGGTTGGCATTCTCTCTCCTGGACAGTGTATGCTGGAGGACACTTGTCTACACACTGGTGCTTGTGTAGGAGAAGAGGTTCTTCACAGTTGAGGCAGTGGGTAGCGTTCCTCCCACAGGATGCACAGCCAGGTGCACAGCTATGACAAACCTGGCCTGTAGGAAAGCCCCTATTGGAAGCCACAAAGAGCTTGATGGACAGGTGGAAAAGGCAGGGCAGCACACTTAAAATATACTTTACATTAGGTCTGTATTTATTCTGTTATCAATTTTGTTCTTGCTCCAAACCATGTATGAATAGCATGTACCAGTGAAGAAGGCCACTTAGCAAATAGTAAAAAAAGGTCACATGGTCAGAAAGTTTAAATGAAGCTTGATAGCTTGGAGCTTCGGCAAGATCAATATATGCTTCTGGTTTTAAGGACATAAAAAATTTAATAGAACATCAAGCAGGAAATGTCAAAATCACAGGCATCTTCTGACATTTATTTTTGGCTCACCAGAAGACATGCCTCAAACATCTTGCGTGACATTTAAAAGATAGCAGCAATAGGATCGACCCCCTGACCTCACACACTCTTGAACACACTGCCCATCCTGCAGGAACAACTGAGCTTTGCGAGCGCTCTGGCAGCGGATGCAGTGCTGAGCGTCCACACACTGTAAACAACCTGCAGGGCACGCCTCGCACACACCGCTCAGCTGACTGGCAACGAAGCCCCCCGGACACTTTAACACACATGTTTGCTGCGTGGTCAAAAATCGCCCTGAAGGACAAATGACAAAAGATGAACGTCATCAGTGTTAAAGAGCCCAGATAGCAAGCTACTGAGAAACTACCAGAAAGCTGCTGCAGGTCTGAAACAGCATATAAACACTAAACCAGTGACAAACCTTTTGCACATTTTGTACACTGGTTCTTCTCGTGTCCAGAGCAGGACTCACAGGATGGGTGGCAGTCCTCGCACTCCCCATCTGGAGGGCGACAACACTACGATCATCATAAAGTGTCATGTAACAACACAACACATAACAGAGGCAAACTGACCCAGAACCAGGTGTATTTTACTATTGTGACCGAAAAACTTCATTCATGTACTGAAAGTATTCATTAAAAAAAAATAATGTTTCAATAATTTGAAACCACAGAGAATGGTTGCCAATCTTCTTATACACTCACCGGACACTTTATTAGGCACACCTTGATAGTACTGGGCTGGACTAATGACCAGCAACAATGCTCAAGCAGGCCGTAGCATTGCTCAGTAATGCTCAGTTGGTACTAAGGTGAACTCAGTCTGGGACCAACAAGCATGACACATTCAAAGTCACTTAAATCAGCTATTCTGATGCTCAGTTTGACATTCAGCAGGTCATCTTGACCATCTATACATGCCTAAATCCACTGAGTTGCAGATTGGATATCTGCTTTAATAGGCAGTTACAGATATCTAAACATGTGTACATGTGTACCTAACAAAGTGGCCAGGGAGTGTATGCATGAGGTTGCTGGAAGCTGGAATATTGCGTTTAGTCTAATTCAAACAGTTTATCATCTTAAATGAAGCTTAAGCTACCAGCTTATTAGCACAGCTGGGTGACTTGGTGATACTGAAACAGCTACCAGCTTCGAAGCTGGTGAGGCTAACACTGTCCAAACTCTTTAAACATCTACAATGAAGTTTTTATTCAAGTCAACTGATTTTTTTTGTAATGTCTGAACAGTAAAAATGTGAAAATATTACTATTTACTGTCAGTGACTTCTACGATTCTCGTTACCAAATTTGCTGGACACTTTTCTACCTTCTCACAGAGCCAGCAAATCTGTGTTCTGTGGTCAGTTTTTATGTTCAGTGATCTTTGCATAGCTTGTACTTTTGACTGAAATGCCTCGATCATGACGTGAATACTGAAACTTCTGAACACGCTGAAGTGATGACAGTGATGTTTGTTTGCTAAACATACAGCTACAGTTCACACAAAGTGGGAAAAAACTAATTCCAACATAATCATGGGAAAACCCTTACTTGTCCTTTTGCTTTTTATTTAGATTCAACAGATGGTACATAACTTATCTGTCTAACTTATCTAAGCTATCTAAGACTTGTATCTAAAATGAATACTCATTTGAAACTTGAACTGAGCTTTGTCACTGCTCAGATTTAAAGTTTCAGAATAACTTTACTTCCCCATGCTCGTTTTCAATCTTTGTATTAACCAATGCACTTTTCTCAGAGTTATTTAAGTTCTTAATAATTAAGATGTCTTGCCTCAAACTAATTACCAAACATTGTTTAAGGTCTGTCAAACTAATTTGCGAAGGGAACAAAATGTTCAACGCACACAATCAATTATTTCTAATTCTGTGTCTGGCTGACATGCATTCTGTTTTGGGTACTTAAGTTGGCACAGAGTTCAGGGACAGTGGCACACAGACCAATTACCCTCCAAGATTTCTTTTTTGCTCCTGTGAAAGTGCCCAAATCCCCGATTCATTATGGGCAGACAGATGGATTAGTGGAATACAAGTATTAGTCTCACCGCTGAGAAAGGTCTTAATGGGACAGACCTCATGGTCAGACACACACTCTCCGTTTTCTAGCGCCTTTCCCTCCTCACACAACAGACAGTCCTCATCCTCTGGGCCGCTACATGTCACACAGTCCGAGTGACACTCCTCGCAGTTATTGGAGTCTTCATCGCCGTAGAAACCATCCGGACATTCTGAAACGCACTTCCCCTCTGAGGAAAAAAACGTAGCCTCTGATAAGTATTTCATGTAATCCAGGTGGGCAGGCTCTACTTTACATTAAGGCGGCCTTCATGAGTTTCACACATAAGTTTAAAAAGTTTAGTATTACTAAAATACTAAATTACACAAAGTATTACTGTGTATTAATATATGAAAAAAAATGTACAGACATTTACAAGTCATTTGCATTGGTTTTAGTGATGGCTCTATTAAACGGCTAACCATCTGTGAGTGTTTTTTCTAAGTACAAGAGAGAAAATGTATTTTTATTGAAGACTGGGAGGACTGGTGAGGTCCAACTGGTCCTTTGCGGATTTTGCATGTTGTCTCGAAGCTTTTCTTTCTTTTCTAGCTTCCAAAATAAAGAGTGATTCTAAAATCTGGCCATAGATGTGAAAGGTTGTGTGTGTGTCTCTTTCTTAGCCCTGCAACAGATTGGTGACTTGTCCAGGGTGTATCCTGATTCTTGCTCTATGTCAGCTGGGATAGTCACCCTCCATAACACCCTTCATGGCCCTGAGCTGGACAAGTGGAAGAAAATGTATCTTCTTTTTATCTTCTTTAGGAGTCACCACAGCAGATGCCTCCATGTTACCCTCTCCCTAGCATCCTCTTCTGTCAGACCAACCATCTGCATATCCTTCTTCACTATACCTATGAAATGGATAGATATGCCATTTTTATAAAATACTATTTGAGTTTTTGTTTGCTTGTGCATTAATTGACCTATCCAGTTACTTGCCTATCGTATTTTCTATCAACATCTACATTTATTTTTAGTTATAATACTAATGCATTTAATGGCACACATCACAAAAATCCATCTACTCTCATGCTTTACTCTTAAAAAATGATTTCATATGTCATTGCAAATAAAGTGATGACAGGGCCTCTGTCCATGGTGATAACTTATGGCACTTCAATAACGATGATGTAAATAATCCTTTATACACTCCAAAAATATTTATGCCCAAAATGCTGATGTAAGTAATTTAATTACATGCAGATTTTCCATATAATTCTATTACATACTTACAATGTAAAATGTTAAATTTAATGTAAATGTAAAGTTACTTGGTATGCATTCAGTTTATACTGAGCATATTTTCCTTCATGATTAATTATTTGAATGAATAATCCTTTGATTTGATAGATTTTAGTTGCATTTTGCTCCAAATAATTGTTTCAATGTTTATAAGGGCGAAAAATAATTTCTTTGAGTGCAGCTTCACGTCTTACCCAACGGGGCAAATTACCTAATAAGAAGAGGTCACTCTCACACCAGTAGCACTCGTGTTCATCACAGCTCACGCAGTTGTCGTCACACGGAACACAGGTCATTTCTTCTTCTACACTGTACGTCTTAGCCGGGCAGTTTTTGTAGCAGCCATCCTGGAAACTGATGACAAAAAGCAGTGGTTGATGTTTCCATCACACACAAACATGAGCTCTACTCTCACTGCAAGCGGAGGTCTTTTTCATTAGCTCAGAGATGAAGTGAAAGAGAAAAGTGAGCGCAGAGTGGCGAGATCACACACGGCGACAGCGAGGCACACAGCCTTACTTGTAAAAGCCCTCAATGCAGGACAGACAATGCCTGGGGTTATCTGTCGAAAGCAGACAAAAAAATAAAAATAAATCAGCTGCCTTTTCTTTTTTCTTTCTTTTTTTTAAACAGGACCTACAGGGGCGGGGACACCTTCATCGTGGTCTGGGAGGAAAGCTTGTTCCACTGTGGGTGGCATTCACTGGGAAAACTTTATTATGGCTACTGGGTCGTGACTTACACAGGACACACTTCTTGCAGCCTTCCTCACAGGTCATGCAGTCCTCATAATCTGGGTCTTCCACCTCACCTGAGACAGGAGATAGAGAGCGGAGGGTGAGAGCAAGAGGTGAGTGTGGACAGGTGTGAAACAATGCTCCTCAAACACTACTCAACGTGCAACCTTGCTTACCTTCCCCACATTCCAGCTTAACACAGCCTCCATCAGAGACATAGTAGGAGGAGTTACACTTCAGGCAGTGGTTGGGGCCTGTGCAGAGTCGGCAGTGGTCTACACAGGGCTCGCAGGTCCTCTGCTTGGTGTGGTAGAAAGCCTCAGGACAGGCGTCCAGACACACGCCTTTATAGAGGTAGCGCTCCACCTTAAACTTATCTGGAGAATAAACAGCAATTTCACTAGAAGGGAACCATATCTTTAGTTAGGTTTGAGAGCGTTTCTGTAAGAGAACGAAGAATGGATTAAGCGTGGATCTGTGGCTGGGGTTTGGAGAAGGCCTCGGTGAGGACTGCCTGTGGCTCACAGGGCCGCCAGATCCCTATGTATTCATGAGGGGTGTGAGAAACAATAAAGACAGAGTCAGGGAGGGTGGGGCACAAAAATGAGGACAAACCTGTTTGTACACCTGTACATGGTGTGCACCACGCCTCTCACCCTGTGACAGTTGGGATAGGCTCCAGCCTAAACGTCAAAGTTTTAGTACAGCCCTTGGGGAGTTTGTGGCTATATTCTTACTAAATATCATTTTTCCTTCCTTTTCTTCTTTTTAATGTCTAAAAATGTCTTTTTAAAAATTAAATGTCTTTTTAAATTAAATGTCTTTTTAAATTAAATGTCTTTTTAAAAATGTCTTTTTAAGGTCTTTTTAAGGAGTGCGTCCTGCTCTTTTCGTACTCACCGGTGTCACAGCTCGTGCAGTTGGCAGGCCCCGCGCCCACACACGCGGCACAGGTGTGGTCGCACAGGTGACACCGGCCACCCGACTGGTACTTCCCACTGGCACATTCCACCATGCAGCGGCCCTCATCCAGAGCCCTGCAGCAGGCAACATCAACATCACAAAATCAACACATATGAATTATTAGTATGTAAATGAGCTGAACTCATTTAAATCCCAGCGTTTACCATGTGGTGCATTTACACAGATGTACCTGGATGTGCCGACAAAGGGAGGAGGAGAAGAAAAGGGTGGGGATGTTGGCTCAAATGTGGGTAATGTGGAAGTCTTTTTTTTTTTAACCTTCCCTTTTTTTGGCATTTTATCCATTCAATTCAATTCAATTTTATTTATATAGCGCCAAATCACAACAATAGTCACCTCGAGGCGCTTAATATTTGTACAGTAGATCGTACAATAATAGATACAGAGAAAACCCAACAATCATATGACCCCCTATGAGCAAGCACTTTGGCGACAGTGGGAAGGAAAAACTCCCTTTTAACAGGAAGAAACCTCCGGCAGAACCAGGCTCAGGGAGGGGCGGCCATCTGCTGCGACCGGTTGGGGTGAGAGAAGGAAGACAGGATAAAGACATGCTGTGGAGGAGAGACAGAGATTAATAAC